>BQNB010027207.1:0-57843 GCA_026074375.1 Tanacetum coccineum | reverse complement strand
GATACCCTTAATGTCAGAAATCTTCCATGCGATGGCCCGTTTGTGTGACTTAAGAACCTTTAAAAGGGCGGCTTTTTCTTCATCTTTTAAAAATGACGGGTAATTTATCGGTTCCTTCTAAAAATGCATATTCTAAATGAGACGGTAAATCCTTAAGCTCGAGTTCTAGAGGTTCTTCGGTTGAAGGCTTCGACATAGTAACATCAACTTGCTTAAGGTCGTCATTCTTCATCGGAGGGAGAGTCGGAGGCGGGTCTTCATTTAACAATTTTTCAAGGTAAATAATGTCTCCCTCCGTGTCATAATAATCATCATCTAAATTAGAAAGCTCTTCCGGGGTACGTAAAAAAGTCTCAATTTCTTCCAAAATGAAATCTCCTCCTTTAAAAGGAGTGAACAAGGGAGAAGAAGAAGCGATGATAGGATCCGAAGGAGTGGGATTGCCACTTAACGAACTATTCAAAAATCCGAGCACTTCTTGAGTATACTCCTCACAAGCAACGTCTATGACACTGACTTGATTAACCATTTCGTAACTACGAGAGTATCTCAAAGTTTGCCTGACTTTAAACGTAATAGCCTCATCATCGACTCGTAGAGTTAATTCTTCACCATAAACATCGACTAAAGCTCTTGACGTCCTCAATAAAGGTCTCCCGAGGATGAGGGGAACCCGAGGATCAACATCATAATCAACTACAACGAAGTCAGCCAGAAAATAAAACTTTCCTACTTTCACAAAAACATCTTCGGCGACACCTTTCGGATGAGCGACCGATCGGTCTACGAGTTCGAGTGTCATGCGGGTCGAAGTGAGTTCCGAGAGTGAAAGTTGCTTCCATACGGAAAGAGGCATTAGATTAATGCTAGCGCCAAGATCGGCCATGGCTAAACATTCATCTAGCTCCGGGAAATCACACGGGATTAAAAACTTGCCGGGGTCTCCAAGTTTTTTGGGCAAATTTTTTAGGAGTACCGCCAAGCAATTTTCATTTAACGGAGTATTTGCTAATTCAAACAACTTTTCCTTTTTACTTAGAAGACTCTTAAACGTAGAAGCAAACTTTGGCATATGAAGAAGAGCATCCGTGAAGCTAATATCGAAGTGTAATCTTTGAAAGATTTGAAGAAACTTCAACATTTGATTATTAGCTTTTTCACAGAGCTTTTGGTCGTTAAGCCTCGAAGGATAAGGTATCGAAGGTTTAGGATTAGGCTTTGGAGCAACTTCGGGCTCCGGAATTGGGTCTTGAATAACCGGAGGTTAGACGTGTGCGGTAGTTCCTAAACTTGTATTTTGCACCTTGTCCTTTGTCGCCTCGGTTTCACGTTCCACTTCCTTCGAGAGAGGAGAAGGAGTAGGTGGAATTGAAGGTCCATCATAAGCAACACCACTTCGGGTGGTAATAGCTTTTACATCACCTCTCGTGTTACCAACGGTATTACTAGGAAGTGATCCTAAACCCGATGAATTTTGATTTTGCATATTAGTTAATATGTTCATTATTTGATTGTTTTGATTTTCTATTTTATTGGTTCTTGCATCAATCGTAGATTTGAACTCATTTCGCAATTCCGTCTTCATGTTCGTCATTTGAGTTTGCATTGCTCTTAACGTAGCTTCATTACTCTTCATGTAGTTTGTTAACTCGTTTGAAGGTCCAACTTGAGCTTGATAATTCAGAGCTTGAAAATTCGGAGCTTGAAGATTAGGAGCTTGATAATTGTTGTTTCCTTGATTGAAATTTTGCCCTCTTCCTTGATTGTTCGGAGCTTGATAATTCGGGGCTTGAAAATTCCCTTGATTTTGATTTTGATTGTATCGGTTTTGATTATTTTGCACATTCGGTTGATTGAAACCGGGTGGTCCGAGGTAATTATTCGAGCGATAGCTAAGCAAATTACGGTCACCTTGTGGTTGGTAGGAATTACCCCCCGAATTATAGTTACCCGTAGTAGCATGAGCGGCCTCTTGAGTGTAGCCATCAGCGGCTGGGCACTCGGTAAAGGAATGGGGACCACCACAAGTCTCGCATTTTGGATTCACATATTTGACTGATTGTATTTGTCTCATCATTTCTACAAAATTCTTATTCATTAATTCTAATTGTCGAACAACTTCGGGACTCTCGGTAGAAGTAGTAGAAGAGATATTTCTAGACGTCTCATCTCGAGTTGCTGAAGTGTCCCAATGGTTGTGGTGAGCGGTCATGTTCTCGATCAATTCGTAACATTCTTCTGGTGTCTTTTGCATAAAAGTTCCTCCCGCTGCAGCATTGATGGTGTCCCGATGACTTAATGTCAAACCATTGTAAAACGTATCAATTTGTGTAACCAAAAGCATGTTATGGTTAGGACACCGATCAATGGACAATTTATAACGCTCCCATGCCTCGAATAATGATTCGTGCGGTTTTTGCTCAAATTTCGTGATCTCGTTCCTTAACTTAGTCACCATGGAAGGAGGAAAATATTTCGAGAGAAATTTCCTCATCATATCGTCGAAAGAGTGGATGGAATTCCTTGGAAGGCGATCATACCACGCGATAGCATGATGCGTCAAGGAATATGGGAAAAGAGACAAGCGAAGGGCGTCATCGGAGACCCCATTTTGCTTCATATGTTGAGTAATTTCCAAAAATTTATCAATATGTCTATTGGCATCGTCGCCCGGTAATCCGTGAAATTGGCAAGTATTTTGAACTTGTTGTATCATGACGAAGTCCAAAATCCATTGCTTGAATTGGAATCGGGGCAATTGGTCCGCCCCGTCCATCTATAGACGGTTGGCACAACTCCTCCATTGATCGGGGAGCTTGCTCGTTAGGTCTCACCACCGGAGGTGGATCATTATTATTAGGAGGAGGGGGCCCCGCAGGAGGCGGTCCCATGTTTTATTATTAGAATGCTCATAACTTCTTCGAAATTGAAAAGAGATGACGGTTCACCTAAATTCCTTCGATCGAAATAGATTTCTGGGGTCTCGAAGCGGAGAAAATAGATTAGAAGAATTAGAGCGAGTGCTCATGCACTAAAAACAAGATAATAAAATGAAAATATTTTTGTAACCGATAATCGAACAAGTGTACGGTAGCTCTCTAGAAAAACACACAAAGAAGCGGAGGAGCGGGTAAGCGCGAAGCGTTTTAAAAACCTTCTCCTTTTGGGTCGAAGTTCGTTGGATCGACCCTCCTTAAACCTCTCTTAAAGTTTGTAAATCTAAAGGTGAGCCGTTTTCACAAGTGACACAACGGTTGATTTTTATGTTTTTTAATTTTTTTGGTATATTATAAAATAAATTGAAAACAAAATATTTTTGTATTTTTAATGGTTTTTTGTATTTTTATATAAAATAAAACAAAAACTTTCACGGGAAAATGATCCTCAAGGCACTAACTTCAAATACTTCGCGAAAATCGTACACCTCTTCCCCGGCAGCGGCGCCAAAAATTTGATTCGATCCAAATAGTCTATATATAATTAAATATATATCCTAAATATCTCAAACTAATTATAGTATAGTAAGTTTCCCGTAAAACATAAAATTGCTTGAGGACAAACAATAGTATATTTCCCGAGTGTCGTATCCCGACGAGAAGTGAATTTGAATTTCACGAAAGTATTTTGTTTGATGCTTGAATATTCAATATTTTTTTGATTTTGATTACTAATTCTAAAAACGCAAAAGAAAACAAGTAAGAGCACGTAATCAAATAAGGCAACAAACGATTAAACCTAAAATGTAAGCGGGAAAGTAAAAAACGCGACTAATTAAGCAAGAATGACAAATTTAAGCCCTACGAACGCAAATTTAATTTTAATAAATCCTAAATGACTAAAAATAATTTTCAAAAAAAGAATTATATTTTTTTGGTTTTTATTTTATTTATTATGAATTAAAAGCGATTTTAATCTAGAAAATTAATTAAAAATAGTAAACTAATCCTAAAAATTTTAGAAAAATTATGGATAGTACTTAAGACTACCAGGAATCTAGTAAAAATAAAAACAGAAAAGTATGCTTAATGAATAAGCAGAAAATAAGCAATTTAGCCCGAATAAGCAAAACACTAAAGTTACTATAAGAAATTAATGTTGTACTTCTATAACCGAAAAAGACCCAAGGGCAGATGGTTTAGTGTGTGTGGTGTTGAGACTTGTGAGTACTAAGGGGAAGGTCACAGGTTCGAACCTGTGGCTTCCCTTTTTGCAAATTTTTTTTATTTTTGAAAACTTTTTTGAACAAAATGCTTAATAACCTAAAAATAAGACACTTTTGTAAAAGGACTTTTTATTAAACTGAAGAAATAAGCCAGAAATGAGCTTTTGAAAGTGACAGATGTGCTTAAAAGCTTGACAAGCTTTTGACACTTAAACTGAAATAGCTTAAAAGCTTGAATAAGCTCAAGCCTAAGCCAATTAAGCTACAAACACCTTAAACCTAGCCTAATAAGCAAGACTGAACAAAATTTAAACAAATCCAATAAGCCATTAGCTAAGAAAAGCAAATAAGCACTTTGGTCAAAACTGTTAACCAAACAGATCAACTAGGCACTTTTGAGCTTATTTTTAAGCAACTAAATGGAACCTTATGGCAAAATGACTTGTAAAACCTTAAAGCCTATGCTAAAAACTATCTAAATCAACAATCTAAAAGTATTTTGAAAATCAAATAAGCTAAGAAAAGGCTAAATGAAAAAGCTATCCAGGCAGTTTAACTATTTTTTTTTGGATTTTTTTTCAAGTTTAAGAAAAGACAAAATGGCTTTTTCAGCCTTAAGTTTAAGCAAGTTAAAGTTGTTAAAAAGACTCAAAAGCTCAAAACAGATTAAGCTTGCTATCCTAAGAGCTTATAAAATCTAAATCAGACCTTAAAACTTATTTTATCTAACCTAAATTTGCTAACAAAAACTGGCTTAATTTGAAAATTTTAGAAAGACTCTTATGACAGATTTTGACTTAAAACCAAGTTGGCAAATGCACACTTTTCCAATTCTATTCTACTGCATCATTAAACTCAAAACAAGCTTAAAGCTGACATCAATCAACATCTAATCAGTACCAAAACAAATAAGCTAAGTTAAAAAAAACAAATTACCACAGATTTAAGCCATTAATACTTAAGACCTTAAACTTGATTATTAAACCTTAAAAACAAAATTAAACTAACTTTAAGGCAAAGTTTGAGCTTATTAAACTTGATTCAAGTGACAAAAATGATCCAACAGTACTAACTCATGTTAGTACTGCTTGACCCAAACACCCCTTTAAAAGTTGTTTTTCCATTTTTTAAGCTACACGGATCTGAATTAAGCTCAAACTTGCACTAACAGATATATAACTAAGCTAATCAAGGACAATTAAGCACAATCTAACAGTTAATAAGCAATAATAAGTAGTTCTATAAGCTAAACAGTAAGCAACAGTATTAAGCTAAATAAGAGTGATTTAGAAGTGTACATTGATCCCAGCTAAACAGGGATCAATTAAGCTTTAATAAGCTCAGATCTACAAGCTCTAGCTTATTTAGAACAAGCTAGTAAGGTCTATAAGCCCATCCACAATTGGCTTATCATCCATTATATAAGCTGAGGTATATTTAGGAGGATTTGAGGTTAATAACTAAGCTTAGTTTAGCTTTTGAGGGCTAAACTGAGTATAAGATAGCTTAATTGAGCTTATTAAGTGATAACACTAAACATTGCTTAATAAAAGTTCATTAAGTAAAACAGAATTAAAGAGAACAATTGAAATAAGCTGATAATTTTAATAAAACTCAAACGTTTACAAGCTTTTAAGAGTAAAAATGCATTAAAAAGAATAATAAGCTAAAAATTACATTAATAAGCTAAAACTAGACGCCATTGTGTGTGTGAGGAGCTCTTCTTTTATAGTGCTGAGAGGAAGGATCCAGAACCCTAAGACGCTCCTCTCTCTTCAATCTCGTCCCTTCAATCTTGATTATTCTCTAAGCAATAGATCTTAGCCCTTGATTTGAGTTCCACGTCCCTTTCACTCAATGATTGGCACGGATTGCCAACGTGGACTGAAAAGAACGTCATTGCGTGCGTCATTGAGCTTCTAGAAAGGTTAATAATCATTTAAGCAAGGTTAATTTTGGATGCCAGGGTAAAATTGGGACGAAGGATGAACAGTAAAGTGTGGCGGGTTTCATATGTTGGACCCGTTTAACCAAGGGTATATGTATTGACCAAGACAAATGGGGGTTGACTTGGACTTATGAGAAAAGGGGGTTGGGCCAAGGTAAAGGTTATACGTTTAAAAGATTTAACAGGGTTTAAGGGATTATAATAGGGTTTTTAGTTTTAGGACTAACGGTGTAAGTGTTTTTAGGGTTTCTTTTAGGTAAAAGGATTAATGGGATTGGATTTGGTTAAGACTCAAGATAAATTTGCCTTCGACCTCGATTTCTTGTACTCTTCACATTCTCGTGCCCGGTTTTATCCGTTTTGCTTTGTTTTTGTCTTTTTGTGCAATATCCGTTACCTGCAAGACACAATTCACAATACAAACGAATACATTGTATTTTTCATGAGAATTTTTCCCTGATTGCATGTTGCCTAAGTAGCGCTAGACCTTCTATTGCCTAAAACTATCATGAACTGTTAATCTCTTGACCGGGGGACCGATTGAGGGAGCGCGAGTGAATAAATAGATCTATTGGGACTAATTATCCCTATCCGGGTAAGTCGCACTTACTACCCACAGGTCGCCCGATTAAACGGATATATGTCATGTCGAATTTCGGATAGGAAATCTTAGGTCGGATTTCCTCTAGGGCAATGCAACCTATAGCTATATGAAAGCTATGTCTCAGAATTAGCATCTGTGTCATGAGTTTAGTGCAACGTAAATATCTTTTATGTGAAGTTGTATTTGTTATAACTGTCGCATGCCTATAAAATCTTGTGGTACACTATTACATCAAATTAAACCTATGAATTCACTCAACTTTATGTTGACCGTTTAAGCATGTTTTTCTCAGGTGCTTAGCTTGGAAGATGTTGCTTGATCTATATGAAGTCTAATTGCCCGAACTAGTTTTCATATTTCATCTATGTTATCTTAAATATCGTTGTTGAACTTATTAAAGCTTCTGCATTTTAACTTTTGAATCTTTTAAATTTGATTGATGTAAACTTATTATTATTTTAAATTTATGCAACGGTGTTTATTTTTAAAACGTACCCTTAGAGGTCGTTCTTTATGCTTTGTACTTGAGATCGTTCTTTGTACTTTGTGTGATGATTATTATGACGTCACGCCCCCGGACACGTATTCCGTCCAGGCCCTGTTTGGGGGTGTGACAGATTGGTATTCAGAGCCAAGGTTATAGAGAACCAGGATGTATATATTAAGGTCTGGTCTATTAACTCGTATGTGATCCTTACGTGCTTTTATGTGTGCCTTATACGTGCTTTTGCTATGGCGTATACGTGAGTATCATTTTGCCTTGAGCATGCTATGATATGGGTTTACCTCTGCCCTGCGTTTATCGTTCCCTGCGTTATGTTTCTTTGCGTTTATTTTTGCCCTTGAGCTCTATTTTGCTATGAGCTTACGTTTGTCTTGTGTATGTTCTTCTCTGCGTTCACGTTTGCCTTACGTATATTTCCCCATTTACATATACGAAAGTTGTCTATAAATATATAAATATATATATATATATATATATATATATATATATATATATATATATATATATATATATTAGATATTTAGGTATAGTTTTTATATAAGGAACTTTCCTAAGACATTGTGAGTGACATAATGGTCTTGTTTATTTTAAGACATTGCACCTGTATGAAACAAATGGTTTACTCGTTTATTTTCATAAACATCGTGAGTAATACGATGATCTTTAAAACTTTTTGCGACTTTACATTATACCGTTTTTGCGTAAGTTTTGGAAACCCGTTGCCCAGTCGGTCGACCCCAATTGATAAAATCCCTACTATTCGTTCTCTAAAGAAGACTTTGAATACTCCGCCCCCAAACTGTTGAAACACCTACGTCATCTCGTGCAGTCCTCTAACTTTATCTACTTTCTAGCTTACTTCTAGAAGAAACATGTCGATTAACTCGCACACAACTTTAACCCATCACCTCATAACATTCCATTTCTTTTTGGAAACACGACTTCTGAAATTCGACTTATTTTATTTCGTTTAATCCGTTCGATATTGAAGAAACTACCGACAACAAGACAAGGAATGAGTTCCACGAGGATCGAGTGTATTGTAACCCAACGAATTGCTAATGCTATCGAATCTAATACTGTCTATGAGGAAAGAATCCACATGGATCGCGACTAAATGGATTAGGTCGTACGTTAAGAAACCAAGGTGGTAAGGAATGCCAACAACAAAATAAATGACAAAAGGTCGTGAGAGCTTACATTGCTAGACCAAAATAACAAAAATGGATATGTAGGAAAGTTAACCTTCTACAACAAGCGTAAGTTGCGCCACACTAGGCCATACATTGATGAGTGAAATAACTGCAAGGGAGTTGGCCATATGAGTAGAGATTGTAGGACACCCGTTTAAATAACAACTTAGAGGCCGCAGTGGCAAATTAGAAACTGGAAATACCTATTATGAGTGTGGAAAGTCGGGACATTACAAGAGAGATTTCCTATCGTACTTAATAGATACTAAGTAGACTTGAACCGTTCCATAATGTATTGCACTAGTTACTTCCTGGAATTTTCGTGTTATTGTGTGATGTTTTAAACCATCTGCTCATTTTGTGTCATGATGATTTCGTTAATTACACTTCCATTCTCTAATAATTTATGTAAGGTACTCCTCAAATCTATTACCGTCTTACAACCCATTTCACTACTAATTGGATGTTATCCTATGAACTATTTTAGTGTCGTCTTATAAACATAGTAGTTGTCGAGTTATAAGCTATATTACCGCCAGCTTACAAACCGTTTAGCTGGTAGCTTCTTGTTTATTTCAACACCTTATAAACCATTTCACTATCATTTATAAACCATTCCTAGCATCTACCTACATAAACTATTTATAGGACTATTTTATAAAAACTATTTACCATCAGTCTATCGAACCATTTTGCTGACGCATATTAACTTTTGACTACCATTCTATAAAAGCAATTTGGTTACCCATTCCTATAAGAACTTGTTGTGCAAGGTCGTCCCCTATTAAACTATTTTTGCTTATTCAGTAATAGTCTAAGAGACGTTTTCCAACGCTAGCGCCTTCCAAACCCATTTTGCTATTATCTGTTAAACCATTACGCTAGCTATTTTATATAAACGGTTTTCCTCCCTGTCATCCTATAAACATTTTGTGGGAATTATTATAACTTCTTCATTTACATTAAACTGTTTCACCGACGTTTTATAAACTGTTCTAGTGCTTTCTCATAACTACTTTCACAGTCACTTTACAAACTAACTTGTCTTTATCTTTTAACCTTATTTTTGGTCGGTGCGTTAGATAACTTCTGTTGTTGCCATTATTTTATAAACCGTTTTACGAGTATAAACTATTGGTGTTTTGTGTTTATGAAACCACACTAGCGTCGTCTTATAAACCGAAATACTGTCGTTTATAAACTACTTTCCGTCAGTCTACGAATCGTTTTGCTAAACAGCTTATTAATCACTTTACTATCGTCCAATAAACCATTTTGCCATTATCTCATAAATTATTCTACTATAATCTCATAAACTATTTTTGCAATCATTTTTAACAAACTAAATCGCTTTTCATCTTTTAACCTATTTCATCGTCGTTTATAAGCTCTTTTGCCATAATTCTATAAAGCGTTTCGCTAACACCTTATAAACTATTTCGATACCATTATATAAACCATTTTGTCAATCTCTTATAATTATCCCACTATTACCTCGTAACTTATATGGCTATCATTTAATGAACTAAATTGTTTCATCTTGTTATAATCCTATTCTTACGAATAATTGGTCGACCTCTTTTGCTACCCTATTATAAACTACTTTGCGGACATTTTACAAACCGTTTCATTGTCACCTCATGAATTATTTCATTGTCATAAAAAAAACTATTTCGCTGTCAAATTATAAACTATGTCGTCGTCATCTTATGAACTACTTCGTGTCTTCTATAAACTATTACGTTGTCACTTTATAAATTTTTGAGTTGTCAACTCGTAAACCATTTGATACCATATCATGAACCCCCTTACTGTTACATTATAAACCGTCAAGTGATTTTCTCGTAAACTATTTTGATATCACCTCTTGAGCTATTTTACGCTATTTTATGAAATATCTTGAGTCGTTATATAAGCTACCTTATTTTCATTATTACGAACTGTTTTGCTACCTTAAAAACTATATCGTTTATACCATATAAGATTTTTAAACATAACACTAGTTTGACGAAACGAGCATATTATCGTTAGTTCTTAAATTATACATAGCCTGATCACTTATGTATAATTCAGGAAGGACCATGCTATGCTGGGAGTAGTCATCATAAAATTTTGTCAATTTACCCTTACTTTCCATTTTTATTTTTGTTTCTTTTCTCTACATTGTCGACGGGGTTATATCGAACTCGTGTTTTAATTAATATTTTGTGTGCGTATTCGTGAGTCATGTCGGTCACGTGTATTCGTATTCGTATTCGTAAGCGCCAAAACTAAGTAACCCTATCACATAGAGACACCATACCCATAGCCAAGAGACTGAATCACGCTCCCTGTAGCCACGATAATTACGGATTTTAGAAACTTAGATCGTAACAGACTTATCACTCTAATTAGATTATAACCAATAGAACTAGAAGATTTCCTTTAATATACTTACCTTTTTTGAGTTAGAATCACGTAAATTATGAGATTCTCGTATCGACAAAACTTTTGATGGACCTGAAGTTGAATCAAAGGACGAAATTATTTGCATGTAACATGAAACATTGTTTATAGTAGACGTACCTACGCTAAGATTAGCCTTTAAGTGACATAGTCCCATCTTACCGTAGACACTAATGGTACAACACTAGGTACTCTATTAAGTTAGCCGACGGAAAGGTCATAGGAATTGATACCATCATTGAAGATTGTGAACTGAATTTTCTAAATCATCTATTCAAGATAGACTTAATACCCATAGAACCTGGTAGTTTCGATGTTATCATCGGTATAGATTTGTTGACAAAGTACCACGCCAAGAGAAATTGTAATTAAAGATCGTTCGTATCCCCTTAGATGATGAAACCTTAACAATTCGAAGCAATAGGAGTAATGGATATGCATTGATAGTTGCGAGTAAGCAGAGTTGTTTGATAGGATTGGTATGTTGGAGCGGGATAACTTGAGACTCGGAGGCATGTTATGTGTTGAGAGAAAGAGAGTTCACCATCTCCGGCGTAGTATGCCGTATACTCAAAAGGATTTGTAAGACCGAGTTCCCCACCCTGAGGAGCTCCGATGTTGTTCGTCAAAAAGAAGGATGGATCCTTCAGGATGTACACTGACAACCGAGAATTGAACAAGCTAACTGTGAAGAACCGTTACCCGTTACCTAGTATAGATGATCTTTTCGATCAACTACAAGGAATTAGCGTTTATTCGAAAATCGACGTAGGGACTAGTGACCACTAATTAGAGTTCGAGAAAAGGATATTCTAAGACCACATTTAGGACCCGTTATGAACAATTCAAGTTTCGGGTCATGCCATTTGGTTTGATCAACACACCAGAGGCATTCATGGATCTCATGAATCGGGTGTACAAACCATACTTGGATAAGTTCGTGATAGTATTCATCGATGATATCTCTATTTGCTCAAGCAGAAATAAGGAGTACAAGGAACACCTTAGGCTTATCTTGGGATTGCTTAAGAATAAGGAATTGTACGTCAAATTCTCTAAGTGCGAATTCTGACTCCTGAAAGTGCAATTTCTTGGCCACGTTGATGATAGTCAGGGCATTCACGTCGATATCACCAAGATTGAGTCAATCAAGGATTAGGCAATGCCTACGACTCCAATGAAGATACACCAATTCATAGGTCTTGTCGGTTACTACCAACAATTTATCAAAGGTTTCTCTAGGATAGAGAAACCTCTAAACCAAACTAACTCCGAAAAATGTGAAATACGAATGGGAAGAGAAAGAAGAGGAAGCCTTTCAACTGTTAATGTAGAAACTTCGTAGTGCATCGCTTTTAGCATTTCCCGACGGAAAGAAAAACTTCGTGGTTTAAAATAACACCTTGCATAATGGATTAGGTACTATAATGATGCAGAAGGAGAAGGTGATAGTTTACGACTCCCGACAACTAAAAGTTTATTAGAAGAACTACTTGACACACGACCTAGAATTAGGAGAAATAGTGTTTAGTTTCAAGATTTGGGAACACTGCCTGGATGGCATAAAGCATACCATGTTTACTAACCATAAGAGCTTACAGTACATTCTAGATCAAATGGAATTGAACGTGAGACCACGTAGGTTGTTAAAAATCTTCAAAGATTACGATTGTAAGATTCGATATCACCTTGTAAAAGCAAACGTTGCAGCAAATGCTCTAAGCAGAAAGGAACGAACTAAGCCTCTCAGGGTGGGAGCCTTAGTGATGACCGTTAATTTAAACCTACCATCACAGATTCATGAAACATAAGTAGACGTTTCAAGAAAGAGAGCGTTAAGGATGAGAACCTTCATGGTATGGACAAGGAGTCTGAGACTCATCTTAATAGAACTCTCTGCATTAGGATCAGAAGTTGGTTACCACACTTTGGAGACCTATGAAAATTGATCATGCATGGGTCACACAAATCTGACTATTTCATCCACCCTGGATCGGGTAAGATATATCATAATCTTAAGTAGTTGTACCGATGGCCCAACATAGAAACAGGTGTCGCCACCAATGTCAGCAAGTGCTCGACGTGTTTAAGGATGAATGACGATTATCAGAAGCCATCCGGTTTACTGGTACAACCAGAAACACTCCATTGGAAATGGGAAAAATATAGCCATGGATTTTATCACAAGCCTGCCAAAAGACAACAAACCGTTACTATACGATTTGGGTAATCGTGATCATCAAAAGAATTATGCTGACTGAGATGCAAACACTTAGAATTTCAAGTCGGAGGTATCTCCTTAGAAAGGAGTGATACGTTTTGGCAAACGGGGAAAGCTGAACCCTCGTTATATTGGACCTTTTAAGATCATTGTTAAAGTAGGAACCGTTGCCTATCGTCTTGAACTCCCAGAGAAATTGAGCAGAGTTCATAGTACGTTTCACGTCCTAAAATTGAAGAAATGCTTAGCTGATGAACCTCTTGCTATACCACTGGATGAAATCCAAGTTGACGACAAATTGCACTTCATCGAAGAACCTGTCGAGATCATGGATCGTGAGGTCAAGCATCTGAAGCAGAGTCGTATTTCGATTTTCAAAGTACGTTGGAACTCTAGGAGGGGTCCTGAGTTCACCTGGGAACGTGAAGACCAAATGCAAAAGAAATACCCGCACCTTTTTACCAACTCTGCACCCGCGGCAGAGGTTGCGTCCTAAGCTTTGAGGATAAAGCTTCTTTAACGGGGAAAGAATGTGACACCCTGATAATTTCCGTTTAATAATTTATCTGTTTCCGTTTGATAATTTGAACTTTTCGATGTTTCGTTTAACTTTTACGCTTAACCGGGAAGTTGTCCCGTTATAATCTGAGAATCGTCTCCGGGAGTGAACCATACTGTATTTCATCGTAGTCTTTCGTCATTAGACGCGTTTTTACGTTTTAAATTAATATTTAAGATTTCATAATTTTTCGTGAAGTCGTTAATCATTTTTGTTGTTTGCGTAATCGGTTAAGTATATTAATGCATGTATGCATGGAAAGCCTTGGAAATTAATTCATATGCATGCACTACAATTCCTAGAATGTTGGAGGCCACTTTTGGTCCCCCCCCCCTTTGGTCTCATTATAACCGGATATGCATGCACATACATGCATAAGATTCAAATTTTGAAATCAATTTCACTAGACATGGTTGCATGATTTGAGGTTAAGGACATGTACTCAAAGGGAAATGATTGGAGGATCATTTTGGTCCCCCTTTAGCTCTCTTGTCTCACCGTCGACACACACACACACACACTAGCACCTTATGTGTGATTTTTGCTAGTTAAGTTCATATATTCATTTCATAATCATTTCTCACCAAGAAAACACACACTACTCTTTCTTTTTCTCTCTTTGTGCGAACCACCAAATACACACACCAAATCCATTTCTTTTAATCTTTGATCCACCATTTGAAGATATATTGTTCGTGGTTGATTATTGTTTCTATCCAGGTAGTTTATAAACAACATTTGGGTTGTTCTTAGTTTCTAATCATCTTTCATCGTGTTTTCTTGTAAGTCATCTCTACTTTTTCATAAATGAGTTGTACTTTTGCATTCGTATGATCATTCCGAACAAGGTGTACAAAGCGGATCGTTGTGAAAATCATTACCTGTTTTTCTATAAAACTACAAGTCTCAAAGTTTAATCTTTTTATTTATAAATGGAAGAACATAAAAAGTAGTTGTACTTTTGCGTATAAAAGTTCGTTGTGACTATTTTGATATATATATTATTATTATTACGGCTATGTTATTTATTGAGATTTATCGTATAGCGAGCTTGAATATTGTTGTCAAAGAGATTAAGTTAGATGTTTGTTTTTTGTAGGAATCATAAATTTAAAGTCCGAAGAGGTTTAGGTTTAGAATAAGATTTGGTTTAATATTGCGGTATAGTCGAAAATAGAATGGATATTCTTTATGAGTCGAATAAAATCATGTTACATACATAAACGTGAAATTTCACGAGTCGAGATTGATACAAAAGGAAAGTCGATTATTTATGTAGAAAGGGCCATGCCAATAAATATAATAAACATTATCAAAAGCGACGAAAAAATATACTATATATTAAACAATGATAAGATAAAAATGTAGAAAATACGTAAGTGTCGAGTTTAGGTCAACATTTATGATTATTGAGTCAACTTTGGTATGTCGGGTCACTAAAATACGAAATATACTAAAAGACGAAATACACTAAAAGACAAGATACACTAAAAGATGAAATACACATAAAAGAAAAAATAAATTTCGAAGATGTGTCAAAATGTCGAGACTTGTCAAAACCTATAACTTTCGAAAGTACGTTTTGAAAAGGATACGCCATGTCTACTCATGCTCGGATGATCAACTCTTGCGTTAAGCGTTATTCGTTGTACATTATTCTAAAACGACCACTATATGCTAGGTTGTCGCCAGTACCTGAGATTCGTTTTCGCTTGATTGATTTCTTTTGATCCACAACTCGCATAAGGTGAGTTCATAGCCCCGCACTTTTACTCATTTTGAATAAATGTTTTATAACTTTAAGGTGAGAAGACAGTTGCTAGTTTTGTTAAATGACACAATTATTTCATGAAATTTTTCCGTTTTGCGTGTTTGCCTAAGTAGCGCTAGACCTCTATGCCCCAAAACTATCAGAATCTGTTTTAATCTCTTGACCGGATTACTGGTTTAGGGAGCGCGTGTTCATAAATATATCTTATAAGGACTAATTATTCCTATCCGGGTAAGTCGCACTTACTACCCACGGGCGGCTCGATTAAACGGATATATGTCCCATGTCGAATCGGTATAAGGAAACCTTAGGTCGATTTCCTCTATGGCAATATAGCATATATGAAAGCTATGTCCTCAGATTAGCATCGTTGTCATGAGCTTAGTGCAACGTAAATACTTTATGTGAAGTTGTAATTTGTATATAACTGTCGCATGCTTGTAAAATCTTATGGTCCACTATATACATCAAATTAAACCTATGATTTCACTCAACATATTTTGTCCTTTTAAGCAAGTTTTTTCTCATGGGGTTTGCTTAGCTGGAAGATGTTTGCTTGATCGATATGAAGACTAATACCCGAACCAGGTATTTTAGATTTTCATCAGTTATCTAAACACCATTGTTGTAAGCTTCCGCATTTTAACTTTTGAATCTTTTAAATTTGATTGATGTAAACTTATTATTATTTTAAATTTATGCAACGGTGTTTATTTTTAAAACGTACCCTTAGAGGTCGCTCTTTATGCTTTGTACTTGAGATATCCAGGAACGTCACGCCTCCGGACACGTATTCCGTCCAGGGCCCGTTTGGGGGTGTGACATATAACACATGCTCCTAAGTGCTAAATGCTAACATATTTTACATGATGATTGCATTTAAAATTATCACATTTTGTATGCGTCATTTTACATGACTTACGTGTTAATTGTGCACCTATACTATGTGAGTTTAATGTATGACAATTAATATTTAAATGTCATATAGTCTTACACATTAATCTTGTTGATTATTGTGTTGATGCATGCTTAGATACACTTGCATGCATATATCTATATATCTTATGCATCTCGGTATATATTTTCTCACACACTCCTTTGATCATCATCTTGCTTTCTTCCAAATCATCCATTCTTTCGTCAAGAAAAGGTTAGATACAAATCTAACGCTCCTCCAAGTAGGTTTGACAACTTAAATATTTCATTTGAAATATTCAAGTATCTTTAACTTGCGATCACAAACGTTAAAGGTCATTTTCGAAAATCCCTATTCAAGCCATTTAACAACATAAGTTAAAACGCTCTCCTTTTCTCTTCGATGAAAACATCCTTTCTCTTCGATGAATGCATTCTTTCTATTCGACGAAACATTCTTTCTCTTTCGACGAAAACATTCTTTCTCTTTGACAAAACATTCTTTCTCTTTCGATCACACCTTTTCCTTCTCACTCAACCACGCCTCTACAACCATAGAGATGGCTAATCTCTTTCCTTTACTATTTCTGCTACCACCTTTAAGATAACCTTATACCTCATCATGAGATTGTTTTATGAACATTCACAATACTCGAGAAGACCACCATCCATCTTGACATTGTCAAGCTCGTCGCCTTCGCCTTCGTTTGTTTTCGTCTTTATTATTATTAGTAGTAGTAGTAGCAGTAGTATTATTTTCGCGTATGAAACACACCGAAGATACGTCACCATTTCCTTCGGGACAATGTCCAAAAGGAAACATCTCCATTCGAATAGGTTGCGTCTGAAGATAACATCGTCGACATTAATTCTTTACCCCTCAACCGCGAATCATTAAATTGTCTTTGTCTAGGTCTAGGAATGATGGAACACATTCCGTAAATCTTTCTCTTCTTTTCTACTAGTCTTGATTCTAGTCTATTCTCTATTATGTGCGTCGTGACAACTTAACTACTTCATCCGAAGTACTTTAAGTATTTTTAATTAGCGAAATGCAAATTAAAATGTCACTCCTTTTTCAAAATTCGTCAAGCCCTAAACTCCTCTCCTGTTGGCGGTCCGGCGGCCCCCAAATCTATTCTGGCGGCCCCCAGATATATCTGGGACCACCGGTAGCAGGCTTGAGATATCTGTCATTTCTTTTCAAATCATTAAACGAACACCCCCTCTCTCTTCTGCTACAAGTTGGCGTCTACTTTACACCCAAAACTATGCCCAACATCTCTCTAAAGATCAATGGGTCATTCTCTTATCTCAATTCCCATGAGCATTGTTGCTTATGTTGTTAAGAGAAATTCATAATGAAATGCGTCTCATTCTCCAATACATTCCTTACAATCGATATACCTACAATCTATCATTACACAATAAATTCCTTCATATACAAATCTTGCTCCTCATATCTCGTAAACGTCTTTTCTCACCTCAAATGGTCTTTTCACTTCTAAACGGTTCCTCTCTTTCTTAATAGTCTTCTCACTTCTGATAGTCATCTCACTTCTAATAGTCTTTTTGCTTCCGATGTTTTTTCTCACGTCTAAACGTTTCTTCTCTTTTAATAGTCCTGTTACTATTAAAATTCCTCCTATATCTCTCCTAACTTAATTATTTCATCCGAAATATTTAAGTAATTTGCTAAATGCAAATGTCACTCCTTCGCTAAACTTTCCACTTTCTAGAAAGTGAAGAACATAAAGAAGATATTCAATCTTCAAGTGTTATTGAGTCACCACATTGTTGAGTCTCTCATTATTCTTCCACCATGAAAGAACTACCACCTCATTTCACATCCCACTTTATTCCTCAACATTGTCAACCAACAAAACACCAAACAAACCTTTGAATTCCCAATCATCCACCTTTGTCTCGATAGGATCACATGCACATCAATTGTTAGTGCAAATGATATATTAATATTTTCTATCAACCTCTCGTCAACACGTTCCTTCTTTAGTATCGCTCATCCTTTCCCACTTTTCGGCTCTATGGAATCATTTTCATTCACATCCAAGAGCACATCATCTCCATCCTCGTCTTATTTTTCTTTTTATTCTTTTAAAGTATATATATATATATATATATATAAATATTTAAGTTTATTGTCGTCTACTTTTAAAAGGTCATTCTCATAATATTTTTATGTCAATCAATAAACGAATCCCATTCTCGTTTATTAAAAGTCAGTATAATCTTTCTCCGTAAACATACGTCTTGAGTCTTTTAATTATATCATTTTAGATTGAGTTTTTTTAAAAATAATTATACTTGTGTCTAGTTTCTACATCTCTTTCCAAAGTGATCCCATACTTAGAATAATAAAACCTAGAAGTGCATGTCTAGTTCCCCGCTAATATTTTGCTATATATATATATATATGTGTGCACTTGTCTACTAACTTTGTTTTGTAGCACACATCCATATCTTGATTCCTTAGTGCCCCAAACAAGGGGGAGCATACACCAAGGGGGAGCACTTGCAAGTATTCTACTCATTTAAATCGCATCGAACTTCTTGAGCATGGATGGTAATTTATTTGATCCATGGATCCTTAGAGTCAATATACAAGGAATATAGGAATGCAATAAGCAAGGGGGAGCTAGGAGATATGTGGGTAAATAGCATGGAGTTGGTTAAACCATGATGATAGAAGACTTTACTAGGATGATGCAAGCTCACCTTTATAGGAAGATAGGATTGGAGATTGTCAAATACGATGAAGGGCTCATCCATACTCCAAATACTTCACCTCATCTACTTCAAAATCACCTTCAACCTTCAGAAACACAAAATAACCTTCAACCTTTATTTCTCACGTCTTTTCCTCATATCTTCAATCTATATACACGGAGCACCCACCTTCCTTTCATTATTTCACACTACATATACTAGGAGCACCTACCTTCCTATAATTCCTCTAACATACTTACCTTACACACTTATCTTCTTCTTATACCTCCAACCTATATGCTCCAACCATAATCCACATTAGACCTTTTTGCTTCGACAAAAGGGGGAGAAGGGAATGTAAACGAGTAACTTTTAAACTTTACTATGTGTTATAGTTTACATATTTTGTCATCATCAAAAAGGGGGAGATTGTTAGTGCAAATATTATGATATTTAATCTATACGATCTCTTTATGTTTTGGTGATGACAAACATGTGACTTGTAAAACATAACGTAAAGTGCGCTAGTTACTCGTAATCACAATTCATCAATGCATACATGCATCTACATCTCATGACGACTTAAGTCTACATCAATACATATCTCGACGTCTCAAGTCTACATCAACACCAACATTTGTTTGCACCCGACGTAAATCACATAAGGTATGTACAAACAACATTAAACTTGTAGGATGATCAAAGAAATAAGTTTTTGTCTTAAACATTATATTTTTATAAATGTAACAAAACAATTTCTTAAAAATTAATTAGACAAATTATTTTTGAATTATAAAGAAATGTTTTATGTAGTAATTATTTCAAAATTCAAATCTAGCCATTTTCTCCCCAAAACAAGTGTCACTTTCACCAGACAAGTTTGTCACCACAAAAAGACAAAAACAGGAGCGTCTGTCGGGGCGGTCCCTTAAATAGGTCGGCGGCCCCCTTAAATATCTGGCGGCCCCCTAATATATCTGGGACCGTCGTTTCCTGACAGGCTGTTTTTCAGCTCCTATAAATAGTGGGTCACCTCCAACTATTTTCACAACCCTTTTGCACGATTTTCTTTCAGTTCTTTCTCTCTCTAGATCTCACTAAATCTCTCTAAATCTTTGATCATTCAACTTGGTTAATCTTGTTTAAATGTGATCAAATCTTCTATCCTTTCCTCCTTTCCTCAAGTGCAAGAGAAGAACTTCGGTCATCTTCAAGATCCGAAGTTATGTAGTCTAGTTAGTCCATTTGTAACATTTGTTACATATAGATCGAGTCCATGTCTTCCAATCTTTAGTAGTGTGTAGATCCAAATGATGTATATATTTGGATGGGTTGATTGTGGGTTGGTTAGTATTTTAGGCCTTAAAATACATTGGTGAAGTGGTAGATTGGTTCTAGCTAAGATTAGGACTCGACATCTAGCTTAGTGTCGGAAAATAATGTAAGCGACGCGGTTTATGTGTTTAGGCCATAAAACACAAGGTTTGTTATGTTGGGCCATAAAACATAACGGGTTTGGTTGTACCCGAAGAAGAACTCGACATCTAGCTTAGTGTCGGAAAATAATGTAAGCATTGGTATAAGGTTTTCTCCGCCGAAAGGGAGCTTGTTGATTAGTGAAGTAACTCTCGAGTTGGATACTCGGGGAGTGGAGTAGGGCGAAGAGGAGCTTCGTGACCGAACCACTATAAATCACCGTGTCCGGTTTGCATTTTCTTTTACCTTTCTCTTTACTTATGTCTTTACATTTATCGCTTTACTTTTACACTTGCATTGTGCTTATGATTGTGTGCATTGTTGTGTATGTTGTGTTAGTCATGGTTGTGTAGCTCTTTGTAGTAAACATTGTGAGTGTGGATATATTGGTAAAATATGCGCTAGTTATTTTAAATCCATTATCGACACTTCACATATTTCGTCAAACTTGATTGGTGATTTGATATAAATGATCTAGTCCGAAAACCTCTTCTGGAGGCGGTCTCTTTAAATAGGGCGGCCCCCTGATGTACTAGGCGGCCCCCATATATTTATGGGACCGCCGGCAGAGAGTCATGTAATAATTGATATAAAAGATTTAAAGTTTTTGAAAGGAAACGTATTCACCCCCCCCCCCCCTCCTCTACGGTTTCCACACTCTTATCCATCATATTTTTACAAAATAATTTCACAAAATTAATTATACAAAATATTTTCTAATTAAAAGAAAAGTTTTATTAAAACTTAAAATTTAAAATTCAAATTTTCCCCCCAAAATAAAAGATTCCATACCATATACAACCTTCCCCACAAAAAGACAAAAAAGGGAGCGTAGTCTACTAGGCGGCCCCCTTATAGGCCTGGCAGCCCCCAGATATATCTGGGACCGCCGGGACCGCCCCCAGTGACCGTTGGGTTTTCCTGCCAATAAATACTACTCCATTCATTGCAGAAAATCAGACCTCTTAGCACGAAATTTTCAGATAACTTTCTCTCTCTAAAATTTTCTTTCTCTCTCTAAATCTCTTGATCACTAACATTCTTAGATCTTGTTTCAAGTGATCTAATCTTTTCTTCTCATCTCTTCTTTCTCATTCAAGTGCAACAGAAGAACATTCGTATTCGCCAAGAAACGAATTGTTATTTAGTGGTCTTTCCTCTCTTCTTCTAAGTATCAAATCTCTATTGTAATTATTTTGTGTATTTGTGTGATTTGGATTGTGTGTAGATCTGATAGTGTAGATCTTGTGATTGTGTATTGATTGTGAAGTGGTAGATTGGTTCTAGCTAAGATTAGAACTCGACATTTAGCTTAATGTCTAAAAACAATGTAAGCACGTGTAAACGGATTTCTCCGCCTAAAGGGAGCTTGTTGACATAGTGAAATCTCGAGTAGGATACTCGGGGAGTGGAGTAGGGCGAAGAGGTGCTTCGTAGCCAAACCACTATAAAATTTTGGCGTCTTGGTTTGGTTGTTCCCTTTCTTATCTCTTCATATTATTGTCATTGTTATTTAGCTTTAGTTTAGATTGTTATATTGTTTGTTCATATTGTGAATTTGTTAAACATACAACTTGAATCTAAATATTTAAAAGCAAACTTTTAAAACGTAAACGAACATGTAAACTATTCAACCCCCCCCCCCCCCCCCTCTTTTAGTTTCCACAGAATCAACAACCATCACCAGCGCTACAATTGAGACCCTAAATTTCGCCACCAAATTAAACACAAACCCTATTTTTTATCTTCTTTTATAAATATAATGATTAATTTTTTTTTCAAACACAAACCCCTGCAACACCAGCACCACCAAGGAGCTCAAAGCAACAACATCCAATAACCCCTAATTCGTTGAAAACAGATCGAGTAAAAATGTGAGAACCAAAAATCTGCAAAATTAAAACCCTAACTCTTGTGTAACAATATCTTCAGGCACAAAAAACCCTGTCAAAATCAAACCCTAATTCATCTATGTGTGTGTGCTCTGGAATTCTCTACAGGAAACTGGGAAGCAGTAGGATAATACGTAATGTAAAAATAAACGAAGTGTTATAAAAAAGAAAAAAAATAGAGCAATGCTAGGATCACAAATGTTTACAAAAACTTTTCCACGTAATGATGTGTCATGCAATATTTGAACCCAAGTTTATTATCTCGCATCTTTTATAAATAAGCTATTTTTGCAGATGAGCATAGCCAAACCCAAGGTTATAAATAGCGTGAGGCGTGGCGTGGCGGCATGGCCAAGCCTCACGCCTTACGAGCCATGGCGAGTCATGCCGTTTTTTAAGGCGTGACTTAAAGTGGCACAAAATATGAAAATATTTATAAATTTATATATTTATATCATATTTCAAATATATTGAGTTTATAAAAAGTGTCACGCATAAGGAATATAAAGTCAAGAAACTATCTTTGCATGTAATCTTTTTCATTTCTATATAAAAACACGATTTTTATCGAAATTGAATTCAAAAAAGCCTCCACGCATCACGCTTTATCGCGCCTTATCATGTTTTTCCACTCCTCATCTCACGTCAAGCCTTAAGCCTAAGCCGTGGTCTATTGCATAGCGTGAAGGTCACGCCTCGCACCTTTGCGAAGCCTTAGCGGCAACATAGCGCGCCTTTTAGAACCATGGCCAAACCCAATACAGGAAATTATCTGCGTAACAGTGAGTAGTTTTGCGTTCAACTGCGTGGGCCATGGACACAACAGAAAAACAGAACCTTCCTTCTTCCATGTACACTTTGATTTTCTTGCCTATAAATACAAATCATAGTTGGCTTCATTATCTCTAGCTTCTTAAACACTAGTTGTGAGTACTCAACTCATTAACTTTCAACAACAAGAAGGTATCAACTTTCCTATTCATTTCTTATTAATCTCAGTTACAAGATTCCATCTTTATATAAACATTATCTTCTTTTTTTATTCTTGCTTAAGGATTAATGATTAGGGTCTCTCAAGATTTTTATTTCTAACTAAAATTTTGGTTTTTTAAGGATAATCTTTGCATGTTATAATTTCCTGTATTGGGTTTGGCTATGATTGTTTGCTTCAGTTACTAGTATTCACTAATAATAGTAAGTTATGCTGTTTTTAGATTTGTTTATCATTGGCTATTAATAGCAAGTTAAGTTGCTGCAAATTTGTTTATGCTATTATTGATCCTGATTCAGTTGACATCACTATTAGTTCCTGTATTGGGGATGTTTCGGTAAAGCTTAAATTAAACTGCTTTATCAGCTTATTGTGTTTTGATTATACTAATAACTAGCACTTTTGAGTGTTTGGATAGAGCGATATAGTTTATATAAGCTGTTTTTGGACAAACCTATTTAAAATATAATGAGAAGCTGATCCAAACACTATCTAATGCATTGTGTTTTTGCTGTGCATAAGTTAATAAGCTGTTTTTATATATATGTATAAGCTGATTTTAATTTATAAATAAGCTATTTTTGCAGATGAGCATAGCTATGTTTACAGTGTAATTATGTTGATTTGTTTTCTATTCACTCACAGCAGTTATGTTTTCATGTTGTATGAAGTTATAGGAATCAATCCTGGTCTGAATAACTATTGAGCAAAATTCTGAAACTAGTCTTTTAGTACGAGAATGCAGGCATCTAACCACCCGTATTACTGGACGACGCCTACGCAGCAGCACATGGATCAGAATCTATACGCGGGTGATGTAAGCCAAGGAAGCCACTTTTCTGACCAGACACCCGAACTTGCCAACAATTCTTCGTCTTCAGTTCGCTTCTCCCCAAATGGCAGCCCGGTATCATTGCAAGATTCTCACTCCTTCCAACCCGACCTGTATCATTCACCTGACTATACTTGCACCTCAAATGTAAGTAAGGCTGGTTTTGAAGAAAACGTCAATGATCTGCAGCTCAGGCTTAGTGAGATACAAACTATACTGGATACTGATCAAGAGTTTGCTGAGTCATTCGATGTTTCTTCTTCTTGGGCTGAGTCTGGTTTAGATAATCTAAATCCAGTAAACGATCAATACAGAATAATGAAACAGATCATTGCTAGAGGAGATTTGAAAGAAGGGCTTTTTGCTTGTGCTAAAGCAGTTGCTGAGAACGATACAGTAACTGCTGAATGGCTAATATCAATGTTACGCCCGTTGGTTTCTGTTTCTGGTGAGCCTGCACAAAGATTAGGAGCTTACATGTTGGAAGGGCTTGTGGCTAAAATGTCGTCTTCAGGTAGCTTTATCTACAAAGCTTTAAAGTGTAAAGAGCCAACTGGTGGTGAACTATTTTCTTATATGCTGTTACTCTACGAAGCCTGTCCTTATTTCAAATTTGGTTTCCTGTCTGCAAACGGGGTGATCGCTGAAGCCACCAAGAATGAAGACAAAATCCATATAATCGATTTTCAGATTGCACAGGGTGGTCAGTGGGTGACTCTTATCCAGGCTCTAGCGGCTCGACCCGGTGGTCCACCAAAGCTAAGGATCACTGGTATTGATGATGCTAGAAATTCATTCGCTAGGGGTGGAGGACTTAACATCGTTGGGCAGAGACTCGCGAAACTTGCAGAATCATGTAAAGTGCCATTTGAGTTTCATGCTGTGCCAGTTTCTGGTTCGGATATTGAGCTTCACCATTTTAAGGTTCAGCCTGGAGAGGCATTGGCGGTTAATTGTGCATTTGTGCTGCACCATGTACCAGACGAGAGTGTGAATCCTCAGAATCATAGGGACAGATTGTTAAGGCTTATAAAGAGTTTATCCCCAAAAGTTGTGACTCTTGTTGAGCAAGAAGCCAATGTCAACACTGCTAAATTCTTTCATAGGTTTCAAGAAGCGTTCAGTTACTATTCAGCTATGTTTGAATCAATTGATGCAACTCTAGAAAGGGGTCATAAAGAACGAATCAACGTAGAACAACATTGTCTTGCTGGTGAAATAGTTAATATATTAGCATGTGAAGGGGCTGAGAGGGAGGAGAGGCATGAGCTTCTTGGAAAATGGAGGTCACGTTTCACAATGGCAGGATTTACTTCATACCCTTTGAGCTCGTATGTGAACGGTACTATAAAGACTCTTCTTGAGAACTATTGTGACAAGTATAGACTTGAAGAGCGAGATGGGGCTTTGTTTCTTGGATGGATGAATCGAGATTTGGTTTCTTCTTGTGCATGGAACTGAGTCAACTTTGTAAGTTTATGATAGCGAGTATAACAGTGTAATACCTTCTCTTCGCGCAAGCAATGTATAATATGTAAATATAGTCAGTTCTACAATATCACTGTGAAATGACATTGTGTGGTAATAAATGATTCTTTCTTGCGGCGATATCTATGCTTGTTACATGTTCCAGGATCAATGCATGAATCATGCATAGCCACTGATGCAAATATACCATCATTTATCCATTTTACTAGCAAGTTCTTCCATTAGATTACCAATTTTCATGTTTTTCGTTAATTACACTTGCAACTCTCGAACTATCATGCTCATATGACATATGAAGATATAATGTGATGGTGTAAAATTTAAGTTATCTATCGTGCAAGGCTAATGTTATTACTCTACTTGATACCTTGTGCTTGAGCTTATAAATTGTTTTATGTAGTGATATTCGTATTCGTAGGGGAGGGGAGATTTTCCTGAATATATTTTTGGTAAATGATTAACACCCACCTATACCTAATTAGTTTAGATATACAAACTAGTACGAGCACACATCAATTTTTTTATTTTTTATCTTATTTCTCAGTTGCTCATACATTAGCGTCTACGTCATTCCATGAAGTAAGGTTCATTTGGAAACAAGTTATGCTTTCCAAGTTCTTATTGCTCAGTTGCTCATACATTAATAGCTCTCTCATTTGTATACAACCCATTCAAATACACCTGTGACCCATTAAAAGCGCTTCCAACGTTAGAAGGTTTAACTCAGTTATGATCCAGGAATGAACAATCTTCATCAATACTAAAGAACATAATATCTAGTTTAATGATTTGTGAAATTGTGAATGGTCAAAAGGAAAAGTACAGATGCCTGAAACAGATTATGTGATTTCAACAATGATCTGGACTGTAGATGCAACATAACCAAAAAAAGTTGGTGCTCGCCCATTTCTTTACCCTAACATGCATAAGTTGAGGATTATTACAAGGCTCTTCATTTGAAACCATTAGAATATAAATAGCCTATTTGCATATTCAGTAGGTATACTTGGGCAAGTTACATAAAACAGTGAGTATGCATTTATCATTTTGATAGTAAAGCAGTAGGCGATGACCCGTCTTTTATATGAATATGATAGCTGTGCAGACGAGAAGCTATCTGACCAGTTTAGTATAATGTAATGATTTTATTTTAGCAATCGATTTCCTTCATATGCATCATGATACAGAACGCGTTTCTATTGGTTTGCTGGAAACTGATTGCCCTTATTTTACTGAGCATACTGTCTCCTGCGGATCTTTAATAAGAAAAGAGGAAGTTAAATGACAGCTGGGCAGAAGGTGACCACTGACCAGGAAGCTTTTGTCAAGGTAAATTTACCAATGTTTTGAAACCCGGTTCGACCCGGCCGGGTCAACCGGTTGAACCGGTTCCGGCCGAAAAAACAGGTCAAATTAAACCGGGTTTCATATTTTCGAAACCCGGTTTGACCGGGTTTGGAGTGACCCGGGTCAACCCGGGTCATGAGACCCGGCCGGGTTTCGGTTTTTTCGTATTTTTTTAATAAATAAAACATGTTAATTATATATATTTGCGACGTAATTTTAATTTTACATGTTATATTTGTTAATAAATAGTCTTTAGGCTTAATATATGAAATATTTCATGATTTATATACATACTTTCTTTCTAATTATTGAAAATATATATATATATATATATATTGGAAAACCGGGTTGACCCGGCGGTCCAACCGGTTGAACCGGTAACCCGGTGACCCGGTGACTCGACCGGATCAATTCAAAACCCGGTTTTCAAAACATTGAAATTTACACATTAAATGAAAAAGTTGAATGAAAAGTAGGTAAGATGTTTGTAAATTTCAACAAGAAGAAAAGTTGACCGAATTGATCCAACTAACAATTTCAACATCAAGAAGTGATGAATCATGAATGCATACAAAAGTCTAAGTCAAGTGCATACTACAAAATCACAATTGCTTTCTCTCATTTAAACTCTGCTGACTTCTGAGGTATTTATCATTATAATTCTTGTGATGCAATTTTATTGTTTTAACTTTCAAGTTTATTCAAATGATATATCATTTTGGCAATACTGATTTCAAGTGTTATCAAGAGATAAAATGGCACGTTGTTTGTCGTTTAATTGTGTTAAGTTGCGTGTTTAAGCTCCTCAAACAAGTGTAAATTGACTGGTAAAACTTTGTGATACTAAAAATCGTCACTTTTAACCCGTTATAAATGGCTCACATTCAAGGTGCATTCTGGTAGTTTACCTCCTTAATATGCATGTAAATCGAGTTTGCATAACTTGGACACATGAAAAAGATCACTTTCAAGTATTGCTTTACATATGTTAACGTACAGAAGTTGATAACAACAGCTGAGAGCTCGGGACGCAGTGTATTAAGGATGTCACGTGATTGTACGTGAAGAAACTTTGTGTCTATAAAATCTCGAGGTTGCGTTGGACTATGAAAAATTTATTTGAGTAATGTTCATTTAATTTTAGTTTAACATAGGTGTAGTAACAGAAGTTTGAACAAGCCTCTTTATGCAAGTACTACTTTTAGCTTATAGTGTATGATAATACAATAAGCTAATAAGTTGTATAAATAAGCTTACCCAAACTGCCAATCACCCCTTTAGTTTGTCCATCCATAGTCTACTATCCATGGAGACTTCGAGAGCAAATGTATGATTCTTTACTGGTATGGTTATTTGTCATTGGCTAAAAATAGTATATTTTAGCAACTAAGACTCGTCTTTGGGGATTATTCTAGCTTGTTTAATTTGACCAATTTCGGTTACCTTGCTAGTCATTTTCACTACTATGGCTCTATTTTGTCAATTGATCGTAGGACTTTCTTAAAACATACTATTATTTATATACCATAGTAATCAAGTACGGCAAGACTCATGTTATTTCTACATAATCACATGTAATTGAACAAGCAACACAAAGGACACAAAAACTAATATTTCACATATTTCTATAGTGGCGAACCCAAGACTCAAAACGACCGACTGCACAAGTTTTTTTAAACGAAAATCTTTTATATAATAAAAGAATTACATCATTTCGGAGTTTTCCATTAAATTGAATCATATGAATTTAAAAATTAGACCAATCAGAACGCTTGATTTTGCCACATAGGCAAAATCGTGTGATCTGATTGGTCAATAAAAAGTCAAAATTAAATCGATTTGATCAAAATTAAAAATTTGTGGTGGAGAAATATGACGAGAAAAAAAACACATAAAAATATATGTGTCAAATTTGTGAAGAAAAAAACTTGAAAAAAGTGGAGGTAATTAATAAAAATTTAGTGATTTTTAATTTTAAATAAATTATATGGAGTTAAGTGTAAATTTATAAATTTACATGTTTTATTATAACTTTAAAAAATAAACAAATAACCCCTTAAACTTTATACCCGTAGACTTTATATTTTAAAATATTACAAACGTAAACAATTTTTTACTTCCAAACAAAGATTTAACAGTATCTAATCACATCCCAAATCTACCCGAAGACTTTTTGATGGATTTTTCATTGTCGGTCTGAAATTATGTTGTACAACCAAATAGAAAAACACCGAAGCACATAAAATATCATAAATTAATAAAAAGGGTTTTCTAGCTATTCATTGATGTGTTTGGAAGAATTGCATTTTTTTTCTTTTTGTTTAATACGTACTAAAATTCTAACATTTAAATTTCTCAAAAAGTCTTTATTCCATTGACATGTATGTATGCCTATAAATCATATATAACAATCTAGGCTACTTTTATATCTTAAAAAAGTGTTGGTGACGGAAAAATGGGTAAAACTCTTTTTATATTTGTATATGTATTAAAGATATACAATAGGTAAATCTTTGTTTGACCAAAACATATTGTATGTACGAAACATAATACTTATTTGAGTTTTTTAGCTTTCTATATTCTATAAATATTGACGATTTTGATAACTCAACTTGATGCTTTTAAATTCGATTGCGAAGCTAAATTTTTACATGTTTTAACACAAAGTGTGACCATTAATCTTAAGTATAGCTGACTCAATAATGCAACTAGAATCATAAAACATATACAATATCAACTGCATACCCAACGGTAAGATAACCAGCCTTCCAAAGTGGAGGTCAATGGTTCGAATATAACGAGGAGAAAACTAATCCCCTTGTGGCCTCGAAGGTTCACATGAGCCGACTTCGGGCTACCTAAAAGAGTAGTTTTGTAGAGATTAGTCGGCTCACAATGTCGAGTTAGTTAACAGGTAAATCAAAAGAAAAAAAAATTAGTAATTATCCTCAAGCTCATATAATATATATAAGATATGAATCTATTCTCTTCATATGATTTCGATAATACTCTATAACATAACTTATAAAACAAAATAAAAATAAAAATCATACATGTATTTAAAAAAACATAATGTTTAAACCTCGTGCGTGCACGGGCATTAAAACTAGTATAAGTGAAAAGAATAACTTAAAAAATATAATTTCGTTAAAAGATCTAATATAACTAAAAATTGAGTTTACTTTTCGCCTATAATGGACTAACAAAACGACTCGAAAAAGGTTTTTTTTTTTTACCATTATGAGCTAATCCACATGTTTTCGACAAGTTTTTTACTTTCATAGATGAAAACTGAACTTACAATCTCTTGAATTATAGGTCACCCATTTACCATGTAAGACAAGCCTTTTAGTCATGGACAAATCAAGATTATTAACTACTTTTGATCATAAGCTAGTCCCACACACGTAGCAAAAACTTATAAGCTTTACTCTTAAGTGTTAAGGGTGTGTTTGAGGCAAAGCGTTTAAGAGTACTTAGAAGTGGTGAACCTTGAGCGTTGTGATTTTTAAAGATCGTTTAGCAAAGTGCAAGTTGCTTTATCTTTTTACGAAATACTCTTTTTCTAACACTTTATAAAGTTAAATTTAGGAGTGTTAAACATTTACGAGTTATTTATATATTATGATTAAACATAATACAGCTAGGTTAGGAAATGTTTTTTTATAAAAAAACAGTCAGTCACAGTGCTCAGTGTTCAATGCTTACTGTTATTACTGCTACTTTTACAATGCCTATATGTTGCTTAGTTAGCCTTAGAGCATCTCCAATGCAAAAACTAGCAAAAGCTTTTTACTATTTGAAAAAGCCTTTTTAGCTAGTTTTTATGCATTGGATTAAAAGCTTTTTGAATAGCTTTTTACAAAGACTTAACATACATCAAGTCTTTGTTAAAAGTTATCCTCCTTTTATATGTAATGCATTAATTGCATTCAATGCAAAAAAGCTATTAGTGGTTTTTAGCATTGGAGATGCTCTGCTAATAATAAATAAGGGCCCTTTTGGTATGTAGATGGGTTTAAGATTAGGATTTGAATTTAAATTTAAATTTGGATTAGGATTTGGAATTAGATTTGAAGTATGAGAGAGAAAATATATTAATTTATGAAAAGAGAGAACAATAAAAATAAATTTATATATTAGGGTAAATTACACTGTTGGTCCCCAAGGTCCACCCCGTTTGCGGATTCAGTCCCTCGTTTTAAAAATCGGTGGAAATGGTCCCAAAAGTGGTCATTTTGGTGCGTGTTTGGTCCCAAAGGATGAACGATCGTTAAGTCGCTTCTTTAGTGATGGGTACTATTGTAATTTCGCATAAAAAGTATTATAGTGCACCCTTGGTCCCTAACTATAAAAAAAATTTGTGTACACGTGTACACTCCCATCACATCAGCATTTATTATTTTTACTATTCACCTCACTTACACCTCTCATCCCTATCATTTCACAAGATTATTCCCGCCCGAATCATATTCCAACTCTCTCACAAATCACTCACACAACCATACATACAGTCTATTTATTCGATCAAACCCCACATGCAATGGTGTTAGTAGACCACACGAGATGGAAGCTCCGCCGTCGACAATGGACGGGCACCACCGAGTAACTCATCGAACAACTCGAATCGACTTATGGTAATGATTTGAAGCGCTTTTGCTCAAAGTTAATTTTTTTTACAAATGTAGTGTTCTTTACTTGTTTTATTGTCGATTTATGAAGTTAGGGTTTGATTTTGAATTTCAGATAATGCACCCAATATGTTTTCGATTCGAATACATCATGGTGAAAAATTTCAAAGGTATCCAGGCCGAATGTATGTCAGTGGCCGTGTCGATATATTTGATATGGTCGATATTGATTTGTTTACTGTTGTTACGCTGAATATGATAGTTCTTAAATTAGGTTACACAAGTAAATCTGAGCCCATGTTTTATAATTATCTTAGACCACTCACCAGTCTAGATGAAGGGTTGTATGATTTGGCTTGCGAGGAGGATGTCCGTTGCCTGGCTACCCTTGTTAGGAGCTTTAAGTTGATTGAGGTCTATATAGAACATTGTGTTACCGTTTTAGACTCTTACCTTAGGGCACCACGGTTTAGGGCAACATTAAAAGATATTACCGATGAGCCTACAGGTAGCATTGCAGCAAACAAAACTGAAAAAATGTTGTTGACCTGGCATGAGTCTAGTGACACCACTAAGGAACCTGTTTGTGACTTTGTCACACCTAGCTCTTTGCCACAACATGATTCAAGTACCTCTTGTAAGGATTCTGTTTATGAGTCCATTACACCTAGGTGTATGCCTGATTGTATTTTAACCCCTCCCACTGATGAGTCTGTTATCACATATACATAGTTGAGTGGTGTACATGGAGTTGACACACAAAGCCATGTTCTCCCGACAATACAATCGCAGTTTAGTGACATAAACCTGAGTTTTGTCTCACAACAAGCAACTGCTAGTCAGGTTATAGATGATGTGATGGGGCAATTATCATTTGATAAAACAGAATTGGATGGAGAGACAGGCTTTGCTGATGTTGCGGGGAGTGGTGTGGACAGATTAGGGTTAAGTCATGATGAGTCATTTGGAGTTAATGACTTAGACTTGAACTTAAATGAACCTGTAAAAATAAATGTTTCCCAAGTTGAAACACAATCTGAGCTCCATGTGTCTGAGGAACCAGATGTTGGTCCTACTCAGGAACCCATTTTAGCAGAGGTTAGCACTCAAGAACCCATTTCAAGAACCAATTGTGGCAGAGGTTAGCACTGAGGCACCCATTGTGGAAGAGGTTTGAACTCAGGAATTCAGTGTTGAAGATGTTGTAACTAAAGATTATGTCAGTTTTGGGGAAGATGGGGAAGACGCTGAACAGGGTAATGGTCAGGAAGATGAATCAGCTCGTACTGATGGAGAGTTCTTCTATGATGATGAAGGAATAGATACTGCATATGAAACTGAATATGATGTTCAGTCTAGTGAAGATGCAGGTACAGATGATGATGATGATGTAGATGAAGATTTTTTGGTAGATGAAGAGAATGAGATTGTAGAGCCTGATGTTGATGTCCATTTGTTTGGTATTAGCATGGATCTTCCTTTTGACAACATTGGTATCACTAATCTAGTGTCGGATGATGTTTTAGAAGGAGAGGACGTGGATGTCATCAATGCGGATGGTTTCGACAGTGACCCTGGTAATGATGAAGAAAGAAATTACAGGAAGAGAAGGTTAGCCGAATTGAGGACGGAAATGGAAGGTGTTATAAATGCTAGTGGTCAGTGGAAGTACTCATTTTACACTGGCCAGAAATTTAATACTCCAAAAGAGGCTAAGGACAGAGTCTACCTGCATTCCATTGAAAGCAGAAGGAATTTGAAGCTGTATAAGAATGATAGTGTCAGGATAAGAGCAAGATGTGAAGGAAAAGTGCCTGTATTTACAATGTCACAAGGTACTGGACCAACTGGCCCAAATCGTGGAATGGAAGCTGGGCCTAGTGGATCAAGTGGCCCAACTACTAGGAGTAAAAAAAGGAAGAATACAGGTACCAATGATGACAGTCAAGCATCTCCTTCTTTTTTAGATGCACATGATAAAGGGGATCTCTGCCCTTGGGTCTTGTATGTGGGAAAAGACAAATTCACACAAAATTGGGTGGTGAAGACACACAAGGATACACACACATGCCTTCAATCCAGGGAAATCAAACACTGCACTTACAAATTCTTGTCTGAAAAGATATTTGAACAAGTCAGGGTTAATCCGGATATCCCAGTTAAGGCAGTTCAAGACCAGCTCCAACGTGAGCTGGAGGTTCAGATATCTATGAGCAAAGCTTTCAGAGCTAAAGCTAAAGCTGAAAGAGAGATTAGAGGAGATCACGTTTTGCAGTATTCTATGCTTAGAGACTATGTTGTTGAGTTACAGTCTACAAACCCTAATACCACTGTCAAGATTGCAGTTGAAAGGAATACCTCTAATGGTGTAAAAATTGCGGACTAGTGAGCCGGTTAATCGATCACCCATATTGTGTCATAGCCTTGAGACGTCTTTGGAAGCTTCGTAACAAAATCATAGTGATGTTGCCCACTTTATTCGGGTATCTTGGGTTTTTGTACAACCAATCCTGATGGCCTTATTGTTCAAGCCTTTGACCTTAGCAAGGTCAAACACTTGCTAACATAAGTGGCTATGTGGATTTATGTTGGCACCAATATTGCTATCTTCATATCTTGGTACCTATTTTTGTCAAACCCAGATGTATAGAGTACTTTCGATTTTGTAGGTCTATGTGCATGATTATAGTCCGTAACCCCATAACAAGGTAGCCAACTTCTCAATTGAGGCAATAGGGGTTCCATCCTGAACGGGGGGGGGGTCCAACTTTTCCGTCATAATGCCTTTTGGAAATTTACGCGTTTTCAATCTCAACATTCCCCCAACGTCTTCACTCTTAAGTTATCTGTTTTGCGCTTCAGTTTGGCATTTTAAACACGATACTGTTTCGGGAAGATCTAAGAATTAATAGTAATAACTAAGGCTCGTACTATTAATGGTGTTCTCGTTATTTCCTGCTCAATGCAATCTCAAGAAACGACTTTGCTCTTTCACTGGGTGATAACGAATTCGCCAAATCGTAAGTCACTTAGCAACCTAACCATCGGCGTGTTGCCTCATGTTCAACTCTTTTTGATCTAAAATGTGTTGCAAACTCTTGTGATCAGTGAACACTGTACACTTGGTTCCGTATAGATAGTGCCTCCAAATCTTGAGAGCGAACACCACTGCTCCAAGTTCCAAATCATGAGTCATATAGTTCTTCTCATGAATTTTTAACTGGCGTGATGCATATGAAGAAATCTCTTTTCTATTTGATCAACACAGAAGCCAAAACCTTCTTTGAAGGCCGTAGCAGTATGCGATGAAATCTTCGCTGCCTTCATGTATGCACAAGGATGGTTGCACTGCAGAACTTTTGCTTCAACAGTTGACAAAAGGCTGATTCTTGTTTATCGCCCCACTCAAACTTGACCTTCTTTTGAGTAAGCTTAGTCATTGGTTTGGCGATCTTTGAAAACATTCAATGAATTATCCGGTAATACCGCAAGACCTAAAAAATTGTCGAATCTTCGTTGGTGACTTAGGAAGATGTCCAATCCTCTATTGGGATTCAATCTTGGATGGATCCACATGATTCCTTCACTATCGATCATCGTGAACCGAGGAACTGTTCCTTGGGAATCACCAAAAATTCACCATTTGGAAAACTTGGCATACAACTCCTCCTTCTTAAGCAATTCTAAGATTTGCTTAAGGTGTTCTTTATGTTCTTTCTTGTTCTTCGAATATATCAGAATATCGTCAATAAAGACAATCACGAATTTATCTAGATATGGTTTGCATACCCGATTACATAAAGGTCCAAGAATACGGCAGTTGTGCGTTTGTCATACCTAATGGCCATAACTTGAAATCGTAATGGCCATACGACTGTTCTGAAGGCAGTCTTCAATGAATGTCTTCTTCTCGTAAACCATCATTTGGTGATAACCTGACCTTTAGGTCGATTTTCGAGTATGGGGACACTAGACCCTTGGTGTGATCAAATAAATCATCTATTCTTGGGAGACGGATCTAACTCGGTTCTTTACCAGTTAGTTTATTCAATTCCCGGTAATCAATGCACATCCGGAATGACCCGTCTTTCTTCTTGACAAACAAGACTGGAGCTCCCCAGGGCGAGGAACTGGGTCTTATAAATCCTTTGTCGGATAGCTCTTTAAGTTGCTCAGATAATTCTTTCATTTCGGAAGGCGCCAATCGATAAGGTGCCCGTGCTACAGGTGCAGCACCAGGTACCAAATCAATTTGAAACTCCCACTTGTCAGTCGGAGAAGACCGGCAAGTCTGCAGGGAATACTTCAGGAAAAGTCTTGAACTATTGGTACATCTTCATAGTTCGCACTTCTTCTTCCGACCTTGTCTTCACCTCTTTTGTAGCTATACACTTTGTGCCAGAAAGATATGGAAGCCCTTTTTTTTCCATGTACTTTTGCGTTTTTGTACAAGAACTGATGTTTAATCGTGTCATATTTCTGGGTACTTTCCATCAGTGTCTATGATTAAGGTTTTATTTTTTTCCAGGGAATGCGAACAATCTTCTCGGTTACACACATGACCCAGCTTGGTACTTCGCCACAATCCATACGATTTATAGCATAAATACCAAGTTCTACAGGCATTATGTTTAAGTTGAATTTGTGGTTTAGGATGGTAATGTGCGAACCTTAAGTATAGTGTTTAACCCAATTATCCTCCCGTCAGCTAGTTCGACATCATTTTTAGTGTCTAGGATAGATGGCGTGATGTCAATCTAGGTGCTAAAATGCGAGACACAAAACTCTCCGGATCGGCAACCAGTATCAAAAATCAAGATATAAGCATACGGTTGTTTAGAAGAACGTACCCGAACCGACGTTGTCTGGTTTGCCCCGCATTTCCAATACCACATAACCCTTCGCTAGAGCATATCTTCCCAGCTTGATTACCATTATGCTTTGTTGTTCTTCATCCTTGGACATTCCTTCTTGAAGTGTCCCTGAACTCCGCACTCAAAACAAGTAGGTTTCTGACCCGATCCGGTGCCCTTCTGGTTGTTAAGGTTGTTGGCCATTACCCGTTACCCCTACGTCCTCCCGGGCGATTGTGCCTGATTTGTTGCATTCATAGCACTTATGGAGCACACAGACCTTCATGGTGGTATGCATTTTGAGCACTAGGGGGTCGCGATCCCCAATATTGTCGTTTACTCACCCGATCTAGCAGTGTATGCGATGCCGGTGTTCTGCCTTTATTTTTTGTTTGTTGTTGTTGGACTTGATTGTTGCGGAAGTGTTTTCAAACTTCCTCTTGTTTTCAGCTTGTCTTTCCACAATGGTACTGACTCTCTTGTCCATCAGTTCAGTGGCCATTTCAATAGCCTCTTGCATGGTCTTTGGCTTTGAAGCTACGATGTTTCCATGGATCATGTCGGGCAATCCACCGACATACCTTTCAATTTTTGTCTGACTCCTCAGGGAACATCCTCACACACAGAAGTGCTAGTTCTTGAAAACGTTGGTTGTACTTGCCCACATCAGTGCCTATTACCTTCAAGTTCCACAATTCAGCCTCAAGCTTCTTCATTTCGTTTTGTGGACAATACTTGTCAGTCATCTTCTTCTTCAGATCTACCCAAGTCATTGAATATGGAACATCATGAGTAACAGTCATAACATGGGAATTCCACCATGTTAGAGCACCTGCTAAAAGAGTACAAGTAGAAAATTTGATCTGGTTTTCCACCAAGCAGTTGCTTATTCGGAAGACAGTCTCCATTCTTTCAAACCATTGGGTTAACTCAAACCAACTCCCCTGTGCCTTAAAATATAGAGGGTTGCACTTTATGAAATTCCGGGTTAAGTGGCACTCTCGAGCAACGCGTTCAGATCCCATGAAACCGTTCCCGAAGTATGGCTGTCAATGCACGGTTACGTCACGTGCGGACAAAGTGGCCACTGAAACTTGGTTCCAATCATAAGCTTGGAGTTGGCTTTAGTGTCCGTAGTGGTTGTGGGTTGCTGTTGGGGCTGGGGTTGTTGTGATCACGATGTTGACCTTGCGGCTCGTTTTGGGCCATTTTCTCTCAATCACTAAGAAAATACATATCGTTTAGATTTCATAAAATCATTAACATGACATGACATATCCATTATAAATAAAGTGAGATCACATCACACAGTAAAATGTACAACTGAATTGCAATCAATAATGATATAACTAAATCGACATTCATTTACTACAAATTCGATTATGGACATGACATAATACAACCATTTCATATATAGATTTGAAAAACATACATGATTGGTTTGTTTTACTAAATGATCATAATGTTTAGGTTACAAAGAAAAAAACATTATAACCTAAGCCTTACTTGCGGGATTAAAAACCGTAATACATAGTAGGCTAAATACAAAATGACTAGCCATAACAATGTCTAATCTAAGAACTGCTACCAGCCTCTTCTGGCAGCTCTAGCTGTGCAGGACCCCCAGTGGGTCCCTGCTGTCCCTGTAATGCAGTAACATGCCCCTGTAATGCCATCACCTGCCCCTGTAAAGCTGTCACCTGCCCCTGCAGTATGGTGACCAGTCCATCGAAAGTGGAATCATCCTCTCTTGTAGTGTTGCAATAACCAGTCAATGTCTGAATAATCTGCTGATGTCGAGTACGATCAGCAGCTCTTAACTCTCTCATCTCCTCACGCCTCCCGCGGTCTGTCTCTATCAAATCTGAAATCGCTCTCCGTCTACTACAGTCCGCTGACTGTAATTCTGTGATCTCTGACATCTGTGCATGAACTGTGGTGCGTAGTGACATAACCTCTGCACGCGCAAGATCACTCGCATCCATAGATTTCCCCCAAGCCTCTCTAGACATCCTAGCCTCCGTCTCCATCAAAAGACGTGTATGTGCATGTGCACGTCTGTCTCTAAACAACATATTGACCCGACTGGCCAATAGCTGTCTCTGGCTCTGCTCATCATCTAACATCGTGTAGATCTCATCTGTGTCCCGCCTAACAATAGACTCAAAATCTCTCACGTGTACACCCAACTCTGTGTCTATGCCCTGGTACTACCTTGGAGCTCCCTGTCAGGGTCTCAACCAATCTCATTCCTATGAATCTGTGATCCCAATCCACATATATCTCATAGGTCATGCCTTGATCTCCCTGTCCATAGTGGCAACAAACCCGTTAATCTCGCCCTAAGGACTCCAGGCTGGTTAGCAGTCAGCTAGCAGTGGCGGAGCTCTCTCCTACATCATATCTGGGACAAGAGTATACCTAGAACCTTCCCGAGGACCCCGGGGGGGCTGGTAGGTTAACCTCGGGTCTATCATCTCATGTACCGGCAGAGCGGCAGTACAAGGGTGGTAATGGAAGTGGGAGCTAATGTGGGCATTGGGGTGGTGGTGCATCTGGTTGGTGGGGGAGAGCTATGAAGGGTTGGTCGGTAATGGTAGAGATGGGATAGTAAGCTGCGGCCAGCTCTCTCCGAATCGTGGCAAGCTCGATAGCCCAATGAATACGAATAGGACTATGAGGTGTTTCTGTCAATACAGGTGAGGGTTGGTGTGTTGCGTGTGTATAGTCCATATAGTAGGGAAAGAAATCTGAGGTGGTGATGGACATACATGGAGGATTGTGGTGATGCTGTGGGGAAGATATAGCAAGCAGTCTGGCAACATCAGAGAGATATCAGACCCATGCTGGTACGGTAATGGCCTATGGATTGTAATCCTAGCTATCATTACGATATGCAGGGTGAGGGGGGTGGTTGTCCTTGTGGCCGCAGGACCGCATCTGTCTCAAAGGCTCAGTAGTATCCTCTGAGACGGCGTTGGCTTAAAAGTAGCTGGTAAAGCATCAAAAAGGGTAGGAATGGAGCTGAGTGCTCCTCCACGCTCCTCGTCTCAACATCAAAATCCCATACTCTCAATCCTCTTTCCTCATCACGGCGATCGATGTCCCAATCATATCCTCATCGGATGTCCATCCTTGGTCATTCTCCATCAGCAGGACGTCGATAGGAATCTCCTCAGGGCTTCACCTCATCGTCTTCCTCTCTAGATCTGCCTTTGGATCAGTTATCTGGAAACATAATCAGGTGACTGTGCAGTGGGATAAGTGGGTGGTGGCATCCTAGCACCTGGATGATCCTCAGCAAACGTGAATTCTTCGTCAGCATACTCTGGCCCTGAAATTAAATTGGCAAAAGTGGTGCCTGTCTGGCTCCTTAGGGCCTATGGCACGTAATCTGGAGAGTGGTGGGGCTGAAGAGCGGCCTCCACGTATGGGTCCTCTGGTATGTAGGGTAGCTCAAGGTACTCGTGATCATCGGCTCTCGGTGATCCTATGTCTGATAGATCCTCAAATGGACTGGGGATCACTGCTCGTGTATGTGGATCCCGATTCATCTGAATCTGGACATAGACTATATCTGAAAATCAATAGATAGCAAGATGCTTTATTATATTATTTTTAGTTAATATAAGACTTTCTATAGTAATATACATTGAATATCATAACTGTATATCAAATATGATGGCATCTAGTCCATCCAGCTAATGCAACAACGTAGTAGTATGCATGAATGTATGCCACATATGATAAGTATGTTCCGTGTAAAACCCCGTTGTACTGAATCGTTGCTTTGAAAAAGGTTATTAGTCGAGCAAAATGTCATTTGACTGGTTCTTTATAACCTTGGCTCTTGATTCCAATCTGTAACACCCCCAAATTGGAGTCGCAGCGGGAATAAGGTCTGGGAGGTATTACTTCGCAGATCAGTAACACAAGATGTATATAGACGACCAAAAAGTCGTTTTAAAAATGTATTACATTGGATTGACAAAGGTATTTGTTACATAAGCCGAAAGCTTCACTTGCCACACTTGCTCAAAGTACAAAGATTTCTAGCCCCATAAAGTTTATACAAATGTATTGCGACATACAAAATCTTTATTGCATGAAATCCCAATCAAAACGACCACCGATGTTTATCCCATTGTTTCCTTCTTGCTTACTGATTCCCCTGAAAAACATGGCTTTTAAAGGCAACAAATAATGTTAGTGGAATTCATAGGTTTGATAAATCATATATTGTAGGACCACAAGATTTCCCAAAGTGTATGATAAGGCATTCAGATGCAAACATATATAAATGTAATTCGTTGCTCTAAGCTCATGACAATGAAGCTTGACGTGTATGAATACTCCAAATTAATGGCTAATTTCCCGTGGTGATGTTCTAACTCGCAACATCCTATTATTCGACATGCGTTTACGTTCGTTGTCCCCCCAGTGATTGCTAATCACCGAACGGGGTTGTCAAACCCAATAGATTCTATTAATAACATTCGCGCTCTCAATCCCGCAATTGGACAGTTCATGATAATGGGCTCAGTTAGGGGTTATCGCACTTAGGCAACTAGTAATCATAATCATGAAAACTTAACCACTTGTGTTCCATTGTAAAGCATTGCTTTTTTTTTATTTCCCAAAAAACATTATAAAACAAAACATGAAAACGTGGGGCTATGGAAACTCACCTTGAGTGAGTAATGCCAAGTATATCACAAAACGCGTCACGCGAATCGATCAATTGCTACCTAATTTAAAATATTAACGTTTGCCATATAGCACTAATATACATTAAGTTACTCCTATCATGCATACGTCTATATAGCTATTCACCATCTATACGTTTAGTGTGAAACTGTTTAAAAATTAAAAACGGTTATAAGCTACTTTGGTTATAAAATCGTCATAACTTTCACGATTCGTATCCGTTTTTTTCTTATGCCCCATCTTTTGTATTTAAGACGGGGTCGGGTTATCGATTATTGACATTTTTATAATTTTGAATCCCCTGTATGAACAGTAAACTTTTTTGTTTCACGCCAGACATGAGTTTTATTTACAATCGTATTTGTTGTCGTAAAACCGTTTAAAGTCGTATTTACATTTTATTCGTTATGAGCTCGTTTTTTAGTGAATTCACTTTCGAGCATGTTCGCGTAATTAAAAGTCCACTTATTTATGAGGTTTAAAAAAATAATATATTTCTTCATATTTGAATAGTTAGTAACTTTTTATTACAAAAAAATAGTTTTATAAAAGTATTAATTGTCGTAAACTTACGAAATTCATAACTCGTTCGTTATTAATTGAAAAATTACGATTCTTATCATTTTAGAATCCTAAAAACATGTGTAATCTATGAAAAATACCAAACTTGCTTGTTTTTGGTAATTTCTTATAATTGTTTTATAAAAATTCTTTTATAAGTTCGTTTATTTATCGTATAAATTGTTTTTAACGTAACTTTTTTTCGTTATTAATCCGTTTGACAAGTTTCTTACCTTTTCAGAATCGTCGTTCATGTAACCAAGATTTCTTTACTTTTCACCTTCTTATCATTCTTTCCTCAGGCCATCACTAGAAGGTTGTGGTTCATCATTACTAGCATTCTTTGAAGAAGAATCAAATAGTGAACCATCTTTCCATAGTGGCATCAAAATGTAGTCTTGGCTAGATCCTGTCTCCTTGCTAGAATGACCTGCACCAATACTTTCTTCTGTACCTACAAAATCATTAGAGTTTGTACCTGCAACAACTGGCACATAATTCATTGATTTTGTTAGAACATCAATATCAAATAGCCACTTTGGTCCATCACCTGCAATAATAGGCTTATCCTCTAAGAACCTAATATGCAAACTTTCTTCTACTTTCCTGGTTCTAATGTTGTATACCCTAAAAGCCTTACTATTTAATGAGTATCCAACAAAGAATCCTTCATCTGACTTTCCATCAAACTTGCCTAAATAATCTAAGGTATTAAGAATGGTAACATGACACCCAAATGGTTTCATGAAGCTTAGAGCAGGGGTTCTACCTCTAAACAGTTCATAAGGGGTCTTGTTATGAGGTTTGACAACTAATACCCTATTCTGCACATAGCAAGCAGTATTAACTGCTTTAGTCCAAAATGTAGTAGGTAACTTAGAGTCTGCTAACATGGTTCTAGCTGCCTCAATCAGTGTCCTATTTCTCCTTTCAGCAACACCATTTTGCTAAGGAGTTCTAGCTACACTAAATTCCCTCTTAATGCCTTTCTTTTCACAAAACTCACTCATAACTTTATTCTTAAACTCTGTTCCATTATCACATCTGATTATTTTTACTTTCTTATCAACTAGATTTTCTATTTCAGTTATAAAGCTCTTAAGGATACCACTAGTTTCATCTTTAGTTTCTAAAAAGAAAACCCAAGTGAATATGCTATAATCATCAGTAACAACAAGACAATATTTCTTATGCATTAAGCTGCTCATAAAAGTTGGACCAAACAAGTCCATATGCAACATGAATAAAGGTTGAATAATAAAGTTCTAAATCTGAGACCTACATGATGCTTTGTGTTGCTTTCTCTTAATGAAAGCAACACAAGTTTGGTCATTTTCAAAACATTTTGAGGGTAAACCTCTCACAAGATTGTCATTAACAAGTTTATTAATAGTTTTAAAGTTTACATGACCAAGCCTTCTATGCCAAAGCATTGATTCATCAGGTGTGACCTTTGCAACAAGACAAGTTAAACTCTCTTTAGGAATAATATTCTTTATATCAACACTATACATATTGTTCTTTCTAGGAACTTTAAGTAAAACCTGACTTTCATCAGCTAACTTAAAGTCAGGAGACAGAACAAAACATCTAGTGTCAGTGAAAAAAATACTGTTCTTTTTGTCACACATCTGTGAAATACTAAAAAGGTTAAACTGTAACTCCTTGACAAAGTATACATCCTTAAAATCAAGCTTACCAGTTTTAAGAGTTCATTTACCAGTAATTTTACCTCATTTGGCTCCTCCCCCAAAGGTAACATATCCTCCATCAAATTCCTTGAAGTTTGAGAGATAGGACATGTTTTCTGTCATGTGCCTTGAGCATCTACTGTCAACATAGCCTTGATATTCTTTTTGTGGATGACCATGTACATAAAAATAAGGAAATTAGTTTCCTTTGGGGACCCAAGCAATCACTGACTTGGATCTGCCTCGAGCATCAACATAATTATGTCTTTTCAAAGTAATTGATGCACTATAAGTTTGGTAGGTCTCCAAACCCAACATGCTGAGGCCTTAACAGCATTAACCTGATTTTCCCTAACAGCATTAACTACTATTGAATTTGGCCTAGCAGTATTAACTGCTTTTGGCCTAACAATATAAAAACTTCCCTTAGCAGTATTAACTTTTTGGCTAAAATTTTTGTTAGTTAATGCTACTTTTATTTGATAGGGCCTCTTTACAGTTGATTGTGCTGATTTAGAAAAATGTGACATTGGTCTAGCACTATAAACTGTAGTTTTAGGATGAGCAGTATTAACAAGCCTAGCAATATTAAGTGGTCTTAGGCCAATTTTCATTAAAACTGCTCTTTGAGTCATGTTTTTGTGAGCACTAGGGTGAGCCTTTTTAGTAGAATAATTGTAATTCACCCTTATTCCCAGATACTACCCTTTTCATTTGATGGTAATTACAGTTAGCCTGCACACGGTCAAAACTTCCACAGACAAAGCAAGCTTTATTGTACATCACAAAGTCACTTCCCAACTGTTGGGACTTTTGATTATTCCAGTTTCTTTGATTTCCCCTAGGACTTTATGACCTGTACATTTTAGCATACTTGCATGGTTTCCTAACTAGTTTTTCTTGTTGTTTAGCTCTAACAAATTCTATCTTAGCAACAGTAGAAAAAATAGTTTTCTTCTCTAACTTATCATCTGACACCAAGTCCTTAACCAATGGGGCATCAAGAGATTCCCTAACCTTATTAGAAATATCTTCACTAATACTCTTACTAGTCTTAGGTCCATAGCCTTCAAACTCAGGCTGTTGGAACTCTTCTAACTCCCCTAGGCCATAGTTGGGACAAATCAAAATTTGGGGGTGAAAATAACCCTTGAAGGAGGAGGGGGGTTTTAAAAAATAAAAAAAGAACGAACAACCTTATACTTACAAACCCCACACCACTTTTTACTTTTTTCAGTATCTGACTCCCGAGTAATTTGTCTAGACTCTTAGAAGCATTATCAAATTTATTCAATTTCTTTTTCTTGCATAAGCTTTTTTAACTATCACCTTTTAAGCTGCTAATATGATAAATTTCTTAATATGAGATATCTCTTTAAGACAACAAGTTGCTCACAAAAATAACCTCATTCTTTTTGTAAAGGACATGTTGCTCTTCTACAGATGCTAACCCTATTTTATAAGTGGCTAAATTGAACTCAGATTTGTTAAACTCTATTCTTAAATCATCAAGTTAAGTTTTAAGGGTTTTAAAGATTTTTAGACAAGTTTTTGGACAAGTTTTGTCATTATGTATCTCAGAGTCTAAAAAAACCATAAGCGCCATGTTTGTAAGGTACTTTTCCTCATCTGTGCATATATCACCAGTCAAAACCAGCACCAATCAATAGCCACCATGGATTTGAAGAACTTTCTTCCATAATATATCTTCTTTTAGAGCTGTCTGATCTGTTTATCTATCCTAGGTTTCCTAGCCTCTGTATTCCTTTGCAAAGTGTCCCATCTTATGGCAATTTGAAAACGCTCCGACCTTGACCCTTGTCATATCCCAGCTGTGTTACTCCCATTAATCGTGATCTTACTACCAGTGATCTTAAAAAACCTTCTGTCCTCATCTCAGGCAATGCTAACTGTCCACTTTAAATCATCTCTTCTATGTCATCTTCCATGGATTCATCTCTATGTTTCAAGGTCCACATATACAACGTGAGACTCAATTGGTTGACTGCCAAAAATGCATAAACATGGTCCATCACACTTATAAGTTAGCATTACTAACTTGAGTACTATGTACTGCTAACTTGATTGCTAGCAAGGCCTAACTTGAGTGTTAGCAGTACTAAAACTCCATAGCAGTATTAACTGACATATATTACAACTATGGGGATACACAAAGCCAAATTCTGAGAACTTAAGCTTGAGCTTGAGCATTGAAGTACCTTTAACTCTTGTTTAACACTCTTTGAAATTGTTATAGAGATCATCAAGCTCATTGTGTTAATCAGGTTTTATTCCTCCAGACACAACATGAGTATTCCACTAAAGGCAGACTTCTCAAAAATTTCAAATTGAGATCTTCTTGTGAAATATTTTCACCCAAGATAGCCAGCTGACTTACAATCTTCTGAAGCCTGTTAAAAATAGAGTCAAGAGACTATGTGCTTGGAGCACTAAAGTTCTCATACATTTGCTTTAGGAGAGTCTTTTGAGTCTTCTTTGTGGCTTCATTACCACCAAATCTTGTTTGTATAGCAGCAAACAAAGTCTTAGCATCTTTGTACTGATTAAAGGTCATTAGATGTTCATTTGGAAGTGCCATCAGTAACATACTTCTTGCCTTCATATCATTCTTATTTTGAACCTTTTCTTCAGTAGTTACAGGACCTGGTATTAGTGTAGTTGATGTACCATCAGCATTTGTTGTTGTTTTGGCTGCAGGTTTGAATGAGTTTCCATTCTCTATGACATCCCATAGAGCATAGTCTTGTACTTGAAAGTATTGCTCAATCCTCAGCCTCCACATATCATATTCACCCTGTTTGAGAGTGGGCAACTTTGCAGTAGTAGTGATTTGAGCAGTTTCTAGATCCATCTCTTCCTTGTGAGTAAAGAGTTCTTCTTGTTAGTTTCTTCTAGATCAAAGTTTCAGAACACAAGCTCTGATACCACTTGTTGATCCCAACTTAAGATCTTGCTTACCTTGTAAAAGGGTTAGTTGTATTGAATAGATTCAAGACAACTATGGTAGAAACTTTGTTAATACTAAAGAGTATGCGGAATCTACTCTTTAATACTTAGAAGAATATGAATGTAACAGTGAACTGAATGAACAATGTATAACTGAAAAGCTCCAATATTATTATGAATAATACGAGTACTCTGTGTAGTACTAGGGTTTACAACCTTGAAGCTATGTATCAAAATGTCTATGACTATTGTGTATATAAAACCATAACCTAGGATCTCCTTTTATACACTAAGGAGTCCTTTACAAGATAACTACAAATCTTCTATAATGTTAAACTTATACGTATCTTTCTAACTAAATAGAATACACTCTGAATAAGTCAATGCATATCACTTTCACACGTCTTTATCCCTTTAGCAGTCTTCATGCAGCAGTCTTAAGTCCTTCAGCAGTGTTAAATTAGTACTGGCAGTACTAACTTTCTTCTAGCAGTACTAACTAGTTAGTACTGGCAGTTGTATCTTTAAGCAGTACAAAGTCTTTGGCTTGGCAGTACTAAGGATAATGAGTTTAATTCCCAAAAATCCTCCCCTAAAATTATGATTTACCTCTAAATCATCAAGTTTTTTGAATTAAAACCTTGTTCTCTGAGAGGATTCTTCCAAACACTTCATCTTCTTGGTCTTTCAACCTGTATGAATATCTTCCTAAGAAGTTCTCTGGGCATTTCATTATCTTGTTCCACCAAGAGTTTTGCAACCACCATCTGTGTAAGAACACCTCTTGACAAAGGATATTCCCTTTCAACCAGCATGTAGATATCCATTCCATCCTTTGTAGATACATGATGTACTCCACATGTATCATACAATCTCCATGTTATTCAAAAGGTGTTGTTTTGAGTGTCAAATGGAGATATAATTCAACAACGATTGTTTAGGAGATTGAGTTGTGCTTTGTTGTTGAACGTTTAATCAGGGAGGCATCAGCAACATATTTACATCCGGAAGACTTCTGACAACAAACTGGAGTAGTTCCATTGAGTAATTCATCGAACCTTGGACTAAACAGCACATCCAGCTCATTTGACATTGCTTAATGAGTCTTAGAGTCTTGCTTGAGGAAACATTTTCCCCTTGACTTTGGTTTCCCCGGGACTTAACTATCATGTTTTCAAGTAGCCGATCGGAGTAGTGAGAGGACAATTGAGTATGGGGTCAGAACTGCCATGATCCTGACCGCCAATTGGGTGAGGCAAATCCGTCAAAAGTTAACATGAATTGACTTTTCAAACTACTCACACTGTTTTTTTTTTCACTTGTTATATACCCGATATGCACTTTTTTTGACTGATTAGAATACCCACAAAAATACATGCACAACTTTTTTTTCTTTCCTCATTTTTGTTTAAGATTTTCTTCACTCATCTTTGATGATGTAGCAAAGAGAGCCAAAAAATGTGAAGAACTTAACAACACAGAAAGACGGTTTTTTCGGCCATTGATGACTGGTAAAGGGGTGTTTTCCTTCCCCCTCCACTCCATGTCGAGTAAGTACGAGTAAACCGTTTTTTGAGTAAACATGATGTGGCAATAGCTTCAGGCCCAAAAGATACAAGGAACTTAAGAAAATTAAATAAGCGGTGATGTAAGCAAAAGTTTTCTTTGAGCAAGCCTCAACAAGAGAAGAGCAACGGTTTCATCAACAAATCTTTCAGCCACGCTGTTTTGTTCAGAGTGTCAAAGAACAGACGTTTGGTGTTCAAAAATCCCTTCTTGAGCCAAGTATGCAGTAGAGTTTTATTTTTTAAGAATCTGTGGCCTTTTATTCTATTGTCAGTCTTCGACGTGTTCTAACTTGAGCATGAAGTCCTCTTTGAACAAGTTTGAGGAAATCGATGAGAACTTCTGGTGTTTCGTCATTGGACCTCAAGAAGTGAGTCTAAGTATATCTGGAGTAGTCATCAACAATTACCAGGACATATTTCTTTCTATTAATACTTTCTACCTGCATGGGACCACATAGGTCCAGGTGTAGAAGTTGTAACCGTCTTTTGGATCTTGGGGTAGTCTTTGTGTTAAAAGACTTTCGTTTGGCTTTTCTTACTCTCCCCTTCCGCTTTCCCCAACTCACAAGAAGAACACAAGATGATTTTTATATAAAAAAAAAAACAAAAAAAAAATAAAAAAAAGACGAATTTTAAACTTTGGAAGACCAATCCACAAATCATTGTTCGTTTGATAAGCAAGCTTTGATGGAAATCAAAAGTTCAAGTGAGATCAAAGTTTAGATGGGAGAGACGACGATGCCATAACCAAGCTTATGACGATGAAGCTTTAGCCATTAAGCATATTGGATTAGGAGTAGATGTGTCTTGAAGAGTGATGGAATACAGATCTGTGCCACGAGAACCTGTGAGAAGATCATTCCCTTCAAATCATGAATATAACATGTAGACTTCCGAAAAGCAACTTCCAAATCCGCATCACGGAATTGACCAACAGAAAATAAATTGTGATTCAGCCCTTCAACGTAATAAACCATTTTGATAGTGATATTTCCCTGAACCAGATCTCCATAACCAAGAATCAGTGCAATTTGGTCATTTCCAAACTTCACCGTACCCTGAAATTTCTCCATAAAATTAGTTAGAAGCTTGAGATTTCCCGTCATGTTCTTTGAGCACCCACAGTCGACGATGAATAGAATTATCTCTATGAGCTGTAAAAGAATTAGAAGACAATGGAGTAATGGACACAATGGAACACCTAGGAGTCATAGGTTCCAAAATATTAGCAGTTCTAGATGCATTTCCAAGAGGCATACTAACATTTATGTTGACATTTCCTATTAGGGACTTAGGTTTCCATTTATATCTGGATGGTGTAAACTTATAGTACCACCATTTACATGTCTTGTTAATCTGCTCATATTACTTCCTAATTGTGCTTTTAGGTTTTTAGTTAGTGGATTCTGCAGCAACTGTTCTCTTAAGGGGTGTTTCAGCAGATTGGTTCACAGTTCGTGTGGGTTCTCTAGTACTAATAGGCACAACCATAGGCATTTTAGTCCTAGAATTCACGCCATTAATATAATAAAGAACACACATATCATGATTGTCATTCAGCACACATTTTCCACAAGTAACACAAACAAAGTTTACATTCAAGGTTATAGCATTCAAACTATCATTACACGCAGTTACAGACGTTTTAGTATTAGAAAACTTAAAATTCATACGGTGGTCTTCTACTTGTTGTTTCTTCCCTTGACTATTGTTATGCATGACTCTATCTTCCAATCGATTGCTCTTAAGCTTTGGCCTGCTAACACTAGTAGTGGGAATTACTCGTGTAGAGAAAGCTACGCGTTTGTTAGTTTTCCTAATGTCTTGAGGCAACTGTGGTGTTCTAGTTTGATTAGGCTTTGTGTGCACTTTATACATTCCTGCAGCAATCACATTTGTGTTCTTTAAAATTTACATCACATTCTGAGGCAAAATCTGTGTAGTGACTGGTTTTGAAAAATCATTGGACACACTAATTGTGGTAAGTGACTTTGACTTTGAAAAATCTGTCTTTGCAAGAGAATCTAAAAAAGTAGCCGGTTTACCTAAAACTGATTGTCTTTGACTTTTAAAAGCATTTGGTTGTCGAATAACTGATGATTTTTCAAACTTAGTTTCCATAGATTTTCCTTTCATCTTTTCTATGAGTTTCTTCAACTCACTTATTGCAATTCCTTTTTTCTTGTAATTGAGCTTTCAAGTCTTGAATTTCAAAATATTGTTCATGTTCTTTCAGAAATACGTTTGACTGATTTTCATTGAAAGCTTTTTCATTTTTTATCTATTCTTTACATTGTTGTAAAGCAATTTCAAGATTAATCGCATGTTTCTGAAGTGCTTCAAAACTCTTTGACATTGTTTTACTTTTTGAAAGCTCTTTTTCAAGACGTTCACATTTGACAACTTGGTCCACATAATCACATTGTAAACCAGTGAATTCATCAAGAGTAGTATACACACCAAGTATAGCATTTATGTGATCAACATAATAATATTCCGTGGAAAGTCGGTCTATTTCATTCAAAAACTGTGTTTTTTGAGTTTCCAGTTGAGATTTGAGAGAGTCTACTTCATGTTCAAGAGAATTAAAGTATCTCAAATCAGCAACCCTTTCCTCTTTCAAACACAAGTGAAAATTTTCTAAATCAGCATTGATTCTTCGAATTTGGGGACAAAAATTTCTTTCAATTATATTTTGAATGAATGGATCTATGTGACCAAAATATGTTCTTTTCGCGATTGTTTATTTGCAACGTTCCACTCCATCAAAAATCATGTCAACACTACTTTTAATTTTGAAAAGTTCTTTAGAGCTTTTACATTTTTGATCCTACGGAATGGATTCATCCATTCGTTTTTCTAACAAAGTTGTTTGTTTATTAAAAGACTCTTTTGAATTTTCATTCTTGACAGGTGTATGACTCATTTTTGACCTTTCTGGAAAATATCATTGTTCAAACGACTTTTCACATTGTGGAACGAACAAATCATAAAGATTATTCAATTTTTCATAATCAAAAAGTCTGATTAATTCGCTTAATTTTGATCAACTTTCTTGGGCAAGACAAATTGTTTCGTTAGATTCAGTAGCTAACATTAAAGCAAGATTATCATTATAGCAACCTATATCATACAGATGAGGATTCGCTCTTTGAGCTTTGGTGAGGAACTCAGGTTTAACAAAACTTGTTTTACAATTTTGATTAAGCATATTCATTGTTTGAACCGATTGACCGGTTTTGTAAACAATATCATCCAAAGCTTTGACCATATTTTCTAAAGCAATGACCTTTTCATTTTCTTTGTCTTCGCGAGTTTTGTAAAACTTAATCTGAGCCTCTTTTTCTTGTGGCATTATGGAGATGGTTTCTTGATGTGCAAAAAGCTCCTTTTTCATTTTTGAAATTGTTTGATTTAAATCATTTATCTTTCAAGTATATTCATTAAATGACTTTTCAGATTCCATTTTGTATGACATTAAATCTCCTTTAGCTTTTGCACAATCAATTGCCACCTTTGACGCATAATTCATATCATGATACCTATCAAGTTTAGCTTGGAACTTCTTAAGGTCTTTGAACATCAACTGATTAGTCTTTGACAGTTCATTGTTTGCTTCTTTGAAATGGTTATTTGATGATTCTAAACTTTTATTTTTGGTTTTAAAATCCTTAATTTCACCTTTCATTTTATCAGCTAAAGCCTTGTTTGATGATTCCAAAAATTTATTACAGTTTTTGCTGTCATCAATTTCACATTTTTAGTTTCTCAATTAAAGAGGCAAGCAACTCACGTTCTCTAGCAAAATCATTATCATCCTGGTCAACCGTTTTTCTGTTAGTAATCATATCCAATGAATCAATAGTGATGTTTGTATCACCTTGTTCCTCCAGATACATGTCATTAACAGATTCAGGTTACACATGATGTTCTCGGTCATTGGCAAACACATTATAGTTATCATCATCATTTTGTACCTTTTGCAATGGTTCAACTTTAAAGATGGGTCCAGAATTATCAGCAACATCTGGAGTAACCTCTTGAATCTGTGCCATGTACATATAGTGTGCTTCCAATTCCTGATCGTCAGGTTCATCATCAGTGTCATCCCTCCAGTCAGCTTGTTCAGCACTCAACTAGATTCCAGCTTCCTCTTGCTTACACAATAGCATCTTCTCCTTATGATAAGCTACATCCTTTGCCTGTTTTGGTTTCTGACATTCCCTTGCTACATACCCATATTCCTTGCAATTATAACACTAAATCCTAGACTACTGCACTACCTATGTACCTACATTCTCCCTAGCCCCAGCAACATTAACTACCTTCTGATTATCATACCCAGTGCCTTTGTTAATCCTTGGGGTATTATCCTGATTTGCTCTACTGGTGTTTGATGAAGTTCTGAGGTTGTTGTTGGTAGGTTTGTAGATTTTCTTGAATGATAGAGAAATTAAAGCCATGAGTTTATAAATCTCCTTCTCCTTTGACATTTCATCATCTTCAGCAACCATAGTAGGTTCTTGATCATAAGTGGGTGAAGAAGAGTTGACAATTGCTTTTTCTCTATTTCTAGTAGTAGCTTGTTGTAATCTAGTTGAGGAATTGTTACTGTAGTAAGTAGGATGGTTTTGAGGATGATAAACTGGTGGTTGTTGATCAACAAGTGCAAGTGGATTAGCAGTACGTGCTAGTCTTTTAGCTCTTATCTCATTGACTTCATTCTGGTGTTGCTTCAAAATGTCATAAATTGTGTGGTAGGAGACAGTCTTCAATTCTTGACTCTGCTTAACAAGTGTCACAAACCTTTGCCATTCTGGTTGTAATTGAAGTAAGAATTGAACATTCACTTGATGATTGAAAACATCACACTGATTTTTGACAAGCTCATTCATCATCTTGTAAAACCTTGAGTAATATGATTCCAATGATTCACCATCTCGTGATGTAAAATTTCCAAACTCCTAATATAAATTGGTTTCAAGATCTTGAACATTGATTGATTCACCCTGTTTCAACCTTTCAATAGCTTTCCACATTTCACATGCATTTGGACAAGCATCAACTGTAGAGTAGATGTCATTATCTATCCTTGTAAGGTTATATGAACAGCTTCAGCTTCAGCATTCAGTTGATCTCGAATGTCTTGTGAAACATTCTTATAGTTCTCCATATACCCTTCTGTAGTGGTTTCTGAACTACCTTCTGCAACTGGAACAGTCTTCTCAATCCATTTGAATTTGTAGGGTGGATTCCAGAGACAATAGTAGATGAGTTCATTATTAGGTTTGGTGTCGATGTATCTCTTGATTTTGGATTTCCACTGAACGTAATTACCAGGTGCTAACATTGGTGGACGGTCTTTACCACCTGCTTTCATGATGGCATTGTGAAGAGCATTCGATGTTTGAGTTTGCAAATTGGTATTTGACATTTTGATGTTGTGAATGGATATCGAATCTTAAGTTTTATGAAGTGATTGAATTGTGGTTTGAAGTGAATGAACGTTCATGGGATTTTACAAATCTATGATTTAAACCAAGAAAAGAATTGAATCTTTTGGCTAGATTTTACAAAATCAAGAAGAAAACATGAAACAATAATTATTGAAATTGAAATTATAAACCTCTTAGGCTTAATTTGATGTGTATAAATCTTTTAGGCTTAATCTGATGTGTATAAACCTCTTAGACTTAATCTAATGTGTATAAACCTCTTAGGTTTAAATTACATATAAATCTCTTAGGCATAAATCACGTATAAATCGCTTAGACATAAATACACGTATAAATCGCTTGGTACAAAACACGTATAAATCACCCAGAGTAAAAACTCGTATAAATCGCCCAAGGTAACACGTATAAATCGCCCAGAGTAAAAACTCATATAAATCGCCCAAGGTAACACGTATAAGTAAAAAACTCATATAAATCGCCCAAGGTAACACGTATAAATCGCCCAGAGTAAAAACTCATATAAATCGCCCAAGGTAACACGTATAAATCGCTTAGAGCAGAGACGCGTATAAATCGCCTAGAGTCAAAATCTAAATTTTCAAACTCGAAAAAGATGCATTTTTTGACACTTTTAGGAGATTTATTTTGCAAAACTAAGCTAAACTAAGAAAGACTTAGCATAAAAATGCAAACTTTTTGATTTTTGAGACAAAAAAATTTTCACTTTTTTTTCAAGATTTTCAAATGAAATATGCTAAAAAATTTAACAGAAACTTGTTTTTCCTATAAAGAAACTACTAAACTAAGAAGATGAAAGAAACTAGGCTATAGAAAAAAAAAGATTAAAAGTATAACCAAAATAAGCTCAAAAAGACCACGTCTTTTCCTTCTTTTCCATACGAATCGCCACCTTAAAACCCCTTGGCTCATGATACCACTTATTATCATAATATATTAAGATCCAAACACACAAAAAGCTTACCAATAAGCCTCATAATACCTGAAAAAGCTATAAAAAGCCACGAACCATAAGAGAATAAGAGAAAGGAAAAAGAAAGATTTATTAGAGAAAGAAAGTAGAGAGTGAAGGGTTACACACACACTAAAGAGTGTAATAAATGAGCAACCAACAATTTCTCCATGTGTAGACTTTCTTCATGGGCCGAGCTTGGCTTGTGTTAGGCTTTAGCCCTAAACATGGACAATATTAGCTTAAAGTCCAAGCCCGTTGAACCCGACTAGCCTATTACAATAAAAGACTAATTAATACAAAGACGACCGACGAAATTCTTGTTCGACTTATATAAAAGTAAGGCTAACACACACCCTTGCCATGCACTCATTTTTAGTGCAGGATTCTCCTAGTACAACCCTTCGAGCCTATCCTTTTTCACAGTACTCGTAATTTTTTGGTTAAGTCGGACTATTAATGAAGAGCATTGTCACCCTTAAACCAATCGTTACACCCAAATCGCCTTAGCCTACCTTGTATGTACTCACCTTTAGTACATTATTGTTTAACCCAAGTTAATTATTTGAGTACACGGTTGTTGAGTCCTTATCCTTATACTATTTTGGGATGATTGGGATTCATGGTAGTATTCATCTTATGAAGAATTAGGGAAAAAGGAATTTATTACCCCCAATAGAGCTCAATAAGCTCTATGTTATTTTGATCCATCTCAAATTAGGTCATTAGTTAGATTGTAAATAATCAAGTATGTAAAAGTTCAAGTGTAGGGGTGTATCTATAAACCCCCATGATGTATTATATGTTTATGCAATGGCAGGGCAAAATGTACAAAAAAAATGTATATAAAAAAAGAGTGAAAAACGGGCTGCCATTAGCTTATGTTATGTTAATATTAGAGTCAAGAAAAGAAAAAGAAAGAGATTGGTGTAGAGTTTTGTAGAGTTTGTATATTTTGTCCGAGTCTTTGGCTTAGCAACCAAACCAACGTGTATTTGTATAAATAATTAGCTAGCCATTCCACTCTAAATTCACCAAAAAGTCACTCCCCACATATATATCTCATCCATTTCCATTTCCATTAATGTTATCTTACACCTACACCCCACAACCCTTTAAAAGACCTCTTGGATAGTAATGAATAATGCTTGCGCCTAGCGGTGAAGGTTTGATCCTTTACCAATCTTATGGTAATTTATATGCTATGACAGGTAATGAGTGTTGATTTTCTGTTTCCCTATTATGTTATAATTTATTATACACCCAAGAGAAAGAGAGAATCCCAAACACTTATGTGAGGTGCTAGTATATACTTTTCGTGCTTTTAATTACGAGGTCTAGAAGGTTGTGTTGTAAAATACTTTTAAAGAGTAGGTTAAATGACCCTCATATTGCTATTGTCTAGGTAGAAAAGGCCATTTGCTTGAGGACAAGCAAATCTTAAGTGTAGGGGTATTTGATGAGATGTCATTTTATGTACTATTTTGGGGTTATTTAACCCCATAAATCATGAAAATATGCCCAGATTACGCGCTTAATCGTTTGTTTTCAAGTTTTTAGCACTTGGATGGCTTTTGGAGGAAATACACGTGACTTGGGCTCATTTAAGAGATAGAACAACAATATACGGACCTACAACTAATTACCAATGGTTGACTTTTGCAAACAGTGGCTGGAGACTGCGTCGCAGCAAAAAAAAGCGACGGGCTCTCTATCAATCTATGACGCGGCGTCAGAATAATTGGACGCGTCAAGGACGTGGCCGACTTAAAGAGGATCCTAGAACGTAAAAATGGCGACGGTGACATGATTGCAAAGCCGACGTCATCGCTGTACGACAACTCCAAAAATATAATCCATTTTTAGTTGGGATAAAAATTTTGTATATAACCCTAAGGCGTTAGATGAACCCTAGGAACGCCTAGTCGCTATTTTTTAAGGACATTATAATAGGTTCATTTTAGGGCCTCAAAACCCTAGTATACTATACCTTGAATCCAGTTGAGTTAATCAAGGTATAAGGTAATTATCTTTAATCATGCCACTGAGTGTGCAAGGATGGGGGGGGGGGTGGTGGAGTGAGATTTGAAATGTTGGGTATGTAATATAGTGTGGATCTTAATGTCTGTATTTGGTTTTGCATCATTCATTTTGGGTTGGGATCTCGGTCTTAGTCGGGTAGAGTTATTTTTTGAGGTGGGAGTTTTGCATCAACTACCCGCCTTAGTATCATGACAACCCTACAGATGCAACTATCGAGCGCATTAACGGTTGACAACTTAGATTGTAGATTATTTGATGTTGCTATTGTTGATGAATATGCGCGTTAGCTTTAGAAAACAAGCTTTTGTCTGTATCGCTGTTGATATGTCCTAAGGAAACGCGAGTAGTATAGAAGGATACCATCGGTAATAAGTCTTCATACTCCCTTACCTATTATATGGTTGATCCCTGTTAAGTTATTTCACATGCAATTAATATACTCTTAGGGGCCTTGTAATAGTCTTCTTACTACCTTACTTGTGCGTTGCCTTAACGGAATATTAAATAGACGATGGATTCGTGTAATCCGTTCATAACCTAGGAAGTACTTACATAGATCATCACAAGCATGACAAAGTAATGGATCTAGGAGAAGCAATCTAAGGGGTAGTGCATGATTAGGTAAATACATTTACTTATCATAAAAGTTATCACCAGTAGAATAGATATTATTTAGTTTAGTTATTAGTTAAATAAACCAACCTCTCAAACCATAGATTTACCTGCTTTCTATTAACCATAAAAACACAAAAATAATCTTCTCTTAACCTCTAGAATTATGTTAGGCCGTGATCAAGCCTTCATAACCTATTCTCTTAGAGAATGATAACAACCCTGAGTCTTGCCTATACTACGCTACAACGATTAGGTACACTGCCTAGGGAGTTGTAAAACTTCTTGTAGAAGTCCCTTACGACCTCGAACATCAAATATATGTTTTAGTCAAAATAATTATGGTTAATTTTATAATCATAATTATGAAGTATAAAATTAACTTGAAATTACTATTGAACTCAAGAGTTTACGTTCATAATTACTTTAGTTAGTATAATTATGTTTGCTTGTTAAGACATAATTATAAAGTCCTTGAATTTATCAATGACTCATAACATAAAGTAAGTAGTAAAATTGTTATGTCTTCTTGTTAACACATAAACATGATGTCCTTAAATTAATTCAAAAACTTGTAAAGTATACTTGACATGTTCTATTTTTCTGAAACACGTGAACATAGAGTTATTATACTATTCAAAGATATATACGTTATAGCATGCATTTGGTTTTAAAATACTTTGTATTCAATTTGGCTCGACCCAATTG
>BQNB010027206.1:0-57843 GCA_026074375.1 Tanacetum coccineum | reverse complement strand
TCGTTTAAAGTGCAGTATATTGATAAATCTAAGGTCGTCCCAAGAGCTAAGATTTACTAGTTTTAATTTGATTATGTCATGTTCGGAAATGTTTTTAAAGTTGATTTTAATAACTACAGGAAAGTAAATGCAATAAAGTAAAGTGATAGAAGAATTCAGGGAGAAAAGCGTGCTAGCCTAACCATTTCATTACTAATGCTACGATTACATTTTCCTGTGCAATGTTCAATTATAAGTTTCATTAGTGGTTCTAATATCGACAGACCCGAATTGGCCTTTGAGGTATGTCCTATACTTACTCTGCGATCCCACATTCCCCTACGATCACACGAGTAGGGCATCCAAGTTTATAGTGGTTAATTCCCAACTACCCTTAAGACCAATCTATAATCTAAACTGATTATTAACCCCCTTTGAAAGAGTTCATGTGCTTTTAAGTATTTAATATGGCAAAAGCGGTAATTTGGTCAATTCCTACACTAGGGATAGGTGTCAAGCTACCCTAGTACCCCACTAATCCCAGGTTCAACATGGTAAGTCTAATATAAGGATTAACAAGTTCTAAGCCACCCTATATACTACCAAAACACAAGGATCAATGAAAGTCTATAAGGATATCTAACAGAACCATAATTGAACAGGAAACATTAATCATAACAATAGTAAATACATGGTTAGGCTAACACTTAGAGTGCTTAGCCGCTCATGGTAACAGAAATGCAAGAATTAATGAAAGTAATCATGGATTGAATCATCATTGTTCTTACAGTGAATGTTATGAACGAATAAATATAAGAATGTGTAAAGTGACTTTTCCCTTGGACCTTCTGGTGAAATGCTTCAGACCTTTGGGGTTTGTTCACCCCTTGGAACTGTGTTGTGAGAGGTGGAAGTAAGTAATGCTGAATGGGTGGAAGTGAGTGATGCTAAATGACCCGGATGAGGGCTTTATTTATATAAATCGAAACTGTTACGGTGTAACCTTTATGAGACGTTAAGCCGTAACCTTTCTACGTAGGCTGCCAATCTTCTAGGCAAAAATGACGTTACAGCGTAACCTTGTCGCCTATGTTACGCCGTAACGCTGACTCGGATAATTCATCCCTTGTAAATTTTAACGTTGCAGCGTAAAGTAGGAGAGGCTTTACGTCGTAAAAGGGGTGATGACTGATTGTGAGTTTTATATACACTTGTAAAATATACTATAATATAATAATAATTCAAAGAGCAATTAAGAAAATTCCCTAAGAAAAACTCACTCTCAAAAATATATATAATATAATATATAATACGTATATTTAACCGGGCAAGAAATGAACAACCCTGGTCGTTCCCCAAACGACTTGTGCAAATTGAAACATACTTTAAAACTTCGGATTAGATTCGAATTGAAAGCAAAGATATTTGTTATAATCACTAACTTAGACCAAATAAAAACACAAATTAAAATGAACAAATAAAACAATTAAGGCACTTAAAAGATTTAAGGAAACAAATAGAATTAGCGACAAATAAACAAGTGAAAACAAAATTAATATTCCAAATAATGCAAAACTAAATATTCCTAGAACTCTAAATAAAGACCAAGAAAATTTTATAAATAAAAAGAACAAGATATTTTTTTGATTATTTTTGAATTTTTTATTAATAACTATTTAAATTTAATTTAAATCATAAAAAAAATAAAATAAATAGAAAAAATTGAAATTAAATCATTTTTGCCTAGATAAAACAAGTAAAAAGTAATTTTTTTAGAAAAAGAAACACAAATTTTAGAAATCACTATTTTTTTTTGACTTTTTTATAATTTAAGATATGAATTTTCCTAAAATTTAAAAACTAAATAAAATCCTAAAAAATAATAAAAATGGCAAAAAACATAAACCCTAAATTTTTTTTATAAAATTATACAAAAAGAGAAATGAATAAGAAATTTTATAAAATAAAGCCCAAATTTTTACAATTTAATTAAACTAATTACAGAACTAAGACCTAAAAATTAAATAAAATTAATAAAACTAACTAAAGACATAACCGAGCACTAACATTGTAAACAAACTAAACTTAAAAACTTAAAAGTTTCAAAACCCAAATGAGAAAGTTACAAAACCTACCCTGAGGCCTAACCCGATTACACCCTAAGTCCTTTTTGGCCTAAAAATAAGTTGAAATTTCAAAAGTGCTTATTAAGGAAAACTTATAAAAGCAAAGTTAAAGAACAAGGTGTGGTGAACAACTTTAATAAAAGCTATATGAACTGAAAACCCCTTATAAGCTCAAAAAGAGCTTATGTATAAGCTGAAAACAGAAAGTGGGCTTTTGCCTTTGGTTTCACTAAAACAACTATAAAAAGCTTAAAATAAGCTTAAACTTAAAACTAAAAGAAGCTATAGAAAGCTTATGATGTAAGGAAGCTGAATTTGACAAGTTAAACTAACAACAAACACTTTAAACTATCTGAATTAAGTGATCAAAGTAGCAAACTCAGGAACAAATTCAGAAAACTCAAATTCTTCATAAGCTAAAAGGCTCAAAAAGCTAAGCTAGATTATGAGCTTTTGAAAACTTATTAAGCAACTCCTAAGCTATGAAACTAAATGGTAAAACCTTAATCTATAAGCTAGAAATTTGAATTAAAAAGCTATTTCCTCTAACCTACTGTTTTTGGTCTTTTTGACTTATTTAGTGACTTTATTAAAACAAATTAAAGCTAACAAGTAAAGCTGAAAATGGTGAATAAGCTATGACTTAACCTAAGCTGCTAGAAAACTAAAATATATCTGAATTTAAGCTTATAAATCCTACACTAACTAGCTCAAATTAAGCTTCCAAATTCAGCAGCACTAACTGATGTTAGTGCTGCTGATGCAAATGGCAAGCAAGCACACAAAAGTGTAGGCAACTAGAGGTTACCACTATACTAACCACACTCACTAAAAGTGTATAAGCTAAGAACAAGCTATATCTAAGCCTTGGAAGGCTTAGATCCAATTTTCACAAGCTAAAAAGAAGGTAAAAAGTGCCCTGGTGCTGAGATGAGGAAAATAAGTCACAAAATCATTTTTACTTCAAACTAATCATTAAAATCTTTTTAAAACTTATTATTTTATGAAAGCTCAGCTGTCTAAAGAAAATTTACCAAATAGCTTTGACTTTTGATGGTCAAACTAGCTTAAACCAAACACCCCTTAAGGTTCATAACAGATTTGATTAAGCTTTTAAAACTAAAATTTACTTAGGAAAACTAGACTACCAGATAACTAGGGGCTTATAACAACTTATTTAAACATAATTTAACAACCGTATTAAGCTAAAATTAAAGATCTAAGACTAGGCTACTATATTTTTGGCTTTTTATAGATTTAAATGACTGATATGAAAACAGTAAGATTTATAACTAGCTAGCTAAAAACAGATGATCAATTTAGTCTAATAAGCACTATTAAGTAGAAATAAGCATAAATAAGCTACTACTTTAAGCAAATAAGCAGATCTAAGTTATAAAGCAATAAGACAACTATCTAAGCTAGAATTTTAAAAGCAAGGAAATTAAAGAGAAACTTACTTAATCCTCTAGCTAAACAAGAGGACCCAATAAAGGGCAGCTACAAGCTCTCCTAGCTTATAAATAAGCTAGGAGTAAAGTCCTTGGGAGCTCTTCCAAATTAAGCTCCCCTTCCATAAGTCCATAATCCTTTTAAGCATAGGTAAATAAGTTTTAAAGCTGATTTTAAGTGTTTAAGTAAGATTAAGCTAAGTTGAGCTCTATTTCAGCTTAGAGACTGAAAGAGCTTATAATTAGCTTATGAAAGCTTATTGAGACAGATTTGAGCTATTGAGTAAAAGGGATTAAGAAAAGGCAAACACTGAATTTTATTAACTAAGAAAAAAAACTTTGATTACATTAGATAAAAGGGAATTACAACTGGTTTAAAAGAGAATTACAATAAGCTAAATTCTAAAGCTATATTAAGCTAAAAACTAGAAAAGAAAAAAGAAGATATTCATGTGTGTGATGAGAGGCTCTATTTATAGCTGATTTCAGAAGCTTCTAGGCCTTCATTCTGTTAGAAGCTCCCCTCCATCTCATCCCTTGATCAACTCCAATCATTTGCTAAGGATTATTAGCCGTTGGATCACAAAATGACCTCACACGGATTGCCAAGCTGGCAATCCATTTGAGGCTCACTTGTGGTTCTTTACTGAGTGTGTTTAGTGCGAAACCCAAGTCCCTTTTTGCTTCTTCCATAACCACATGTCCTAAGCTTGAGAGTGAGCTAATGAAGTCCTTTGATTTGACTGATCTATCCCTGCCATATTGATGTATTTTGAAAATTGACCAAGGCTACCGTGATTTGGATTTGCCTCACTGTTTTACCATGGGTAACTAGCGAAGGAGATGATGAATAGTACCACAACCTTGGCGCCATTTTTAACTGTAAAAGGGTAATTCAGTTGTAACTTTGGCCTATTGATGAATTTAGCCCCTCTCATTTGTTATCTCATTTCTAGTGTAAAACTTTTTTTTTGAGAAATTGCAAGATTAGTCCCTATGGTTTTAACAAAAGAGAAGTGGACTAAGTAATTGGGCTTTTGGATTGGGCTTTGGGTTTAAAGGTATTCCCCCCCTCCGGGTAGGTTTTTTTTTTTAGGGTTTTGGGCCCCATTAAGAGTTTAGGGACTATTTTTGAACTTTTCTGAAAGTTGAGGTACTACAATAGTAATTTAGGGATTTTGTCATTTGGTGGTTGACTTCTGTTGACCATGGTTTGACTTTCCTTTGACTGTTTGACTGAGGGTTGACTTTTTCATAGCTTTGCTTCTGGCTTTTGTTCACTCTTCCGTTCTCGTGTCCGTGTTTGCTTGTTTTTGATGGTTTTCTTGTGATTTCTGATATATCCGTACCTGCACACACAAAACACAAATACAAGCATATTTTTGCCATTTTGGTCTATTTTTGGGTTTAATTAGGTTATTTTAGGTAATAACGGATATGTGTATTTTACACTTATCAAAATTACTCAAACTATCCATTGCGTGTCCTTCAACGCATTATCTCATGCTTATAACCAAATACATCGATACTTCCTCAAAACTAAACATTGAAAAGTAGCAAAGATTTTTGTTGAGAGAGTTAAGAGATCACAAGTTATAAAACACCCGAATTCCCATTTTCAAAACTTTTTTCTCTTTTTATGTTTTTTCTTGATATTAATACTCTAACCACTATTTTTTTTGTGTGGACATTTAATGTATTATTTCATTACCTCATTGGTAACTTTAAGGATCATAGAATAAAAAGCAACATTTAAGTGTCTAAAGATATTTCATCATCCTGATTTTTCACTTTCCCCATGCTAAGCTTAAAAAACATGGTCATTGTCATTACAAGTCATGTCACTACACTATCTATAAAATATTAATTGTGTACTTACTTTTCCATCTCGTAAAATCCTATTTTGTATTCAAGATTTTACTTAAGTTCATATACCGATGGCGCTATAAGACTTTTTTTTCGTCTAACTTATTAATTCCAAAAATAAAGCGTTACGGTTTAGAACGATATAAATAGCCTTTGCCTTTTCATAGATCAATGTCATCAAGATTAAAGTCCACATCAAGGCAACCAAAATTTGGCTTTTATTAGGTTACTTAAGCAAGGCACCATTCATGTCATATACCCTAAGGCTCTTTAAGACATGAATGGACCAATACTTAATTGCAACCATAACCCTTTGGTACTTTTATGGCACAATATAAAGACAATATATTACAGCTACATTATTAAACTCTGTCCTTGAGTAAGGATACAACATCGGCCACGCCTCCGACAAGGTGTAGCAAAATATTCGATTCGGAACTCTACGACCTTTTAGAAGGATATACATCGGTTGTGAGCCGGCAAGATACAGCAAACTTTTATCAGTCTTGGATTTTTATTGAATTCTACTTATCCCATATACCCTAAGGCTCTTTAAGGAATAAGCAAAATATTTATTAATGTGATACATATAGTATGCCAAATTAAGTATTCCTGATGTGTACTTATCCTAATCACAAAGGAACTAAAGAAAACTTCTATTAGCTAATTATTAACCAAAAAACCGCACAACTCTATTTATTAAACATTTATATATAAAAGGTGAAAAAAGCTATTGGGAGAAAAAGCCAACAATTAACTCTTATGAGTTTGAAAGAGATACCAACTACTTCGTTTTATGTCATGATTATAAATTAAACACCCTATCATTTTAGTTCTTCGCTATTTAAAATCTCTTAGTAAGAGGACTAGCAAATACTTAGCTATATAAAAATCCAACTCGAATTTATTAATCTATTCGAGATTAGCACAGTCTTCATTTACTATGGATTTATGTTAGCTGTTTAAAGTCTACAGAGACTAGTACAAACTTATCATCATCAATTGTTAAGGAGATAAGCTTTAATATACAGTTCGATCGGGTCAAAAATTACTTCTTATTCTTACCAACGGAAAACCTACATTCGTGTCTTAACACTTGTTATTTTTTATTTTTTTTATTTCTTTTTATTTTTTACAAATAAGAACTTAAAAATTAAAATTTTTTGCTATTTTTGTGGGAAAACGGGTACGTGAGAACAAAACAATAAGCAGGTAACATCAAATCGATAGATTCCCTCCCCAAACTAAAATGAAACATTGTCCTCAATGTTTAAAGTCGGGTCTCTACGTAAATCTAAGCCGTTTATGAATTATACAAAGATAAACGTGAATCGATAAGATGAAAGGATATCGGATCTCCCTAAACTAATTTTAAACAAAAGATGAGAAGATCGAGTGAAACGGGATACAACACCGGACACGAGAGTCTTTAGAAATTGTTGGGTCAATTTTGCAAAAATCACAACAAGCAACAAACAACAAACAACGAGAAATCGGAAGAGGATAGCCTCTTCACACATCACAACACATTAGATGGAAAATAGAAAGAAAATAGAAAGGCTTAAAACATTTCTCAACATCCGGTGGTTTCAGTGGAGGACGAGGAATTGACGGATCATCTTGATGGTCAAGGTTAGGTGACTCATTAACTTCATCTTCGGAATCATCATTCTCAACACCTGGTGGAATTAAATCATCTGGAACAAGGAAAATATCGATCTCTTCTTGAGTGGGCTCACTATCCTCAACGGGGATAGGAGATACGGGAAGAGACTCGATAACTGAACTTTGATTAGCATGAACATTTCCCTGTGACTGGAAAGTTGAAATCTCACAAAGCACTGTCATAAGGCTAAGATATTCCTCAAATTCACAATCATTCCTCGCAGGAAGTGTTAAAGGTTCACCGGCAAACTCATGGTGAAGAGGATCACTCCTTGGAGAAAAAGTAATTGAAGATTCATTTTGTTCTGGTTCATGATCGGAAATCACTTCGGAAGCGAGATTATGGGAAGCATCATCACTAAGTAGATTATCAAGAAAAGTTACGTCTCCTTCTGAATCGAAATAACCTTCCTCAAAGTTAGAAGACACTTCCATAGCTAGAAAATCATCGATCTCATCATTATTGTCTTCTGGAGCAAAACACTCAACCTTATCGGATAAAGGTGTGTTGAGTAAAACTGGCTCATCGGAAACGTTGGAATTTTTGATCTCGACATTTTCTTCCATTTCATCAAAAAGAGGATTTATGGTGCTAGATTTGAAATTGTCATCAAATTCAAAAAGAGGATTTGAATTAACTTGAAAATTCTCTTCATGCAAGACCTTCTTAAGAGTCGAATCATCATTACCCGGTGGTAACGAATCAAGAAGAGCAAGTTCATCGGCGAACTTCTCAAAATTATCACTAGTCTTCACCGGAGAAGAACTAGGAGAAGGATCATCAGAATGAGTAGTGGTACTGCCACTAAATGGATCATCTTTTGAGAAATCGATTACAGAAATGGCGTGAACACAATGCTTATTTTTGTTTTTCTCAGATTTATCGGCATAGTAAACAAGTTCTTCCTTTCCTACTCTTAAAGTCAATGTTTCTTCGTACAAATCGATGAGAGCTTTCGCGGTGCGAAGGAAAGGTCTTCCTAAAAGAATAGGCACTCTCCGGTCGGGTTCAAAATTAACTACCACAAAATCCGCAAGAAAAGTGAAACCATCGACTCTAACTACAACATCCTCGGCTATGCCCATTGGGTGAGTAATGGAACGATTGGCAAGCTAAAGTGTCATTCGAGTAGGAGTCAAAGATTCAAGCCCAAGATTCTTGTAGATAGAATGAGGTAAAAGGTTAATGTTAGCTCCGGAATCGGCTAAAGCACTAGTTCTATTGAGCTCTTGTAAAGCACATGGGATAAGAAATTTTCCCGGATCTTCGAGCTTCTCGGGAATTTTGTTCCTGATGATAGCAGAACATTCAACATTTACGATCGTAATGGCGATCTCCTCGAGTTTCTCTTTGTTCCTTAGCAATGAGCTTAACCATTTGTTGAGCTTTGGCATTTCGAAAAGAGCATCTTTCAATCCAATCTCTAAACGGAGTTGTTTGAACATCTTCAAAAACCGGCTATGTTGAGCACTTGGTTTATCATTCTCTCTCACTTTCATCCTCTCGGGGTATGGAAGTTTAGATGAAATAGGTCTTGGAGAATTAAGATTTTGAAGTTCAATGTTAACAGTTTTCTTTGCTTTTGGTTTCGGAATTTCCATGAAAATGGATTCTTCTTCCTCCGGAGGTGGGACATGTGCGGTATTCTCCAAATTTGGATTTTGCACTTTTTCCGTTGACATCTCCGGGTTTTGTTCGGGTTCCTTTGAAGGAATAGAAACAACGGGTGTAGGAACAAGAGGAGTCGAAGGTCCTTCCAAAGTCTTACCGCTCATTGTGGTGATAACATTAATTTATGACGAGGGTTAGTTACGGTTTGACTTGGAAGAGTTCCTAAATTTGAAGTAGAGGCAGAATTTTTGAAATTATCACAAAGACTTGTCAACAAACTCGTAACATTAGCCATTTGATTTTGCAAATTTTGACCTTGTTTTGAACATTTGGTTGATTGAAACCCGGTGGTCTCATTTGGTTTGCCAAATTAGGAGGATTCCTTTGAACAAAATTGCCAACGGCGGCGGTTTGTTGGAATTGATGAATATTATCTTGAAAAACGGGAAAATCGTTCCTAGTTAACGGACAATTGTTGAAATTATGGTTTGAACCACATGTGACACAAACTTCCTCGACTGCTTTGACGGTAGCAGGAGTCGTAGCATTCTTTTCACTAATCGCTTTCTCTAAACGGCTCATTCGAATATTCATTTTGTCTTCAAGTAAGGCGGCCATTTGTTGAATCTCGAAAGAATTATTAGAAGGTGAAGAAGTAGAAGACGGAGCATTCGTAATTGCTCTTGAATCATTTGGACGACTTCTTGAGTAACGCACTTTTGATTTACTTTCGATTATGGCTAAACCTTCTCGAGGCATCTTATCTAGAAAATTGCCACCCGCGGCGGAATCTAAGGCATCTTGATCATTGGTATTCAAGGAATTGTAAAACGTATCAAGTTGATGTAATTCCGAGAAACCATGATGAGGACATTGACGAAGAAGTCCTTTAAAACGTTCCCATGCTTCGTTGAAAGTTTCGTTTGGTTTTTGGTAAAAAGTAGTGATTTCATTCCGAAGGTAAGTTGTTTTCGAAGGTGGGAAGAATTGATTTATGAACTTTAAAACAAGGTCATCCCATGTGAGAATTGATCTAGGAGGTTCCTTATCTAGCCAATCTCGGGCTTCACCGTCTAGAGAGAAAGGAAAAAGCAAAAGCTTAATCGAAGTGTTTGGAACTTTGAGATGTCTAAACGTTGAAGTGACTTTGTTGAAAAATTGAAGGTGATTACGAGGGTCTTGTCTACTCGTGAACTTATTACTTTGCACAAGATTAATCAAAGGTTGTTTAAGCTCAAAATTGTTTGCATTTATCGGTGGAACAACTATTGCATCTTCGTATCCCTCGATGGGAGCTTGTAGCATTTGAGCCATGGTACGATTGTCGGCCATTGGAAACTCGGGTTCCTCAACAATAACCGTTGTTAATTGTTGTTGTCGACGATTTCGATTACGAGCTTGAGATCGAGTGCGCATGCACTAAAAATAAAGAAATTAAAAAGCAAACAAAAATTACACTAATATTTTTAGATTTTATTTTTTGGTTTTTTTTGAATATTAATTAACAATGAATTTAACGGTTCCACGGAAGAGACTTAAACCAATTAATCAACTACTTCACGGTAGCTCTCAAAAATTTCTTTTCAAGGTGAGCCGTACTTCATAAGTGACACAAATGGAAAGTTTTTAAATCTTTGGTTCGATTTGGGAACTTTTCAAGTTCACCGGAAATTGAAATGATAATACCTCGATTGAGAGTATTATATGTTGGTGTTCTTTTACCAACTTTGTTAATTTTATTTCTTTTTTAAAAGGACAATTTTTTTATATTTTTGATTTTTTTTATATGATAGCTATACTAAAAAGAAAAAGAAAATATATTTTTTTACTTTTTATATTTTTTATATTTTTTTTTTTGATTTTTTGATATTTATAACAAGAATGAAACTTTCGAGGACGAAAGGATCTTCAAACCAAATCAACAAACAAAAAAACAAAGGAATCTTAACACAAGTCCCCGGCAACGGCGCCAAAAACTGATTGTCGGTTTTTATACACTATAAAATATACAATATAATATCACAAGAGCAATTAAGAAAATTCCCTAAGGAAATTTCACTCTTAAAAGATATATATATATATAATATAATATATAATACGTATATTAAACCGGGTAAGATTGATCACCGTCCGATTCCCAACGACTAGTTGCAATGAAACCTCTTTAAAGTTGGAAATTATGATTTGAATGAAAACAAAGATATTTTGATGATCTATAACTACCAAATAAAAGCAACAATTAAAAATGAACAATTAAAAGCAATTAAGCACTTAAAAAGGGTAAACGGGAAACAAATAAAACGCGACAGATTAACAAGTAAATCAAAATTAAGTCTTAAAAATGCAAATTAAATTCCTAAACCTAAATTAAGATAAAAGAAATTTTTAAGAAAAAGAAAAATATTTTTTTGATTATTTTTGAATTTTTTATTAATTAAAAAACTATTTAAATCTAATTAAATCCTAAAAAATAAAAAAATAGAAAATAATTGAAATTATATTTTTCCTAGATAAAACAAAGAAAAAGAAAATTTTATAAAAAGGAATCACTATTTTTGGCTTTTTAGATTTTAAGATATGAATTTTCTAAAATTTAAACTAATTAAAAGCTTTTTAAAAATAATAAAACTATTAAAAATATAAGCCTAAAAAATTTTATAAAAATTAAACTAGAAAAAGAAAAAGATGAGAAATAAAAGCCCTAATTTTTATCTTTTTTATAAACTTCAATTCAAAAAAAACTTAACCCTAATTATTAATTAAAACTAATTAAACTAACTAAAAACTAACTGAGGACTAACTGTGACAATAAAGAAAACTAAAATGTTACAAAAGCTACCCCTAAGGCCCAACCCGTATACAAGCTAGGTCCTAATTAGGCTCAAAAATAAGTTGAAAATAAAAGTGCTTATCATGAAAATCTTATAAGAGAAAAGTTGTAGATTAAGTTGGTGTAAACAACTTTAATAAAAGCTATATGCACTGAAAACCACTAATAAGCTCAAAGAGAGCTTATTTTTACAGTTGAATCAGAAAGTGGGGCTTAACCCTTGATTTTGCTTAAAGGCTTGTAAAAAGCTCAAATTAAGCTTATATGAAAAAGCAAAAAGTGTTTTGGAAAGTTTATAATATGCATGATCTATGAATGAAAAGAAAATTGAGCTAGAAACACATTAAGCTTATTGAAATTGGCGATGAAAGTGCTAAACTCAGCATAAAGCACAAAATGACTCAAAATTAGCTTAAGCTCAAAAGCTCAATAAGCCAAATCAGGAACCAATCTTTTGAAAACTAAATAAACAACTTATTAACTACTTATTTAAGCTATAAAAACAATTACCATAAGCTAAAAATCAAAATTTAAGAAACTACTATACTAACCTACTGTTTTTGAGTTTTTTTAGGTTTTTAGCTACTTTCAAAAGCAAATAAGACCTAACAAATTAAGCTAGAAATGAAATTTAAGATAAAACCTAACTAAAGCAATATTAAAACTATACTATATCTAAAGCTAAGCCCCTAAATCCTATAATGACAAGCCTAAATTGAGACCTAAAATTCAGCAGTACCTTCACTTTAAGGTGCTGCTGATGCAAATGGCACACCACAAATACCAAAGTGCAGATGTTTTTAGTGACTATTACTATCTTAAACACACTCAAATGAGTGTGTTAAATCCAATTTTAAGCATCCACAAGCCAAAGGAAACCTAGAACAAAAATAAGCAATCTATATTTAAGCCATAATTTGCCCTGGTGCTGCTACCATCATAATAAACCATAACTTTTTCATTTTTAACATCTAACTTATAAAACCTTTTTAAAACTTGTTAATTTGTAAAAACTCAGCTGACTCAAGTGTTTTGCACAAATTTTATTGACTTTTAATGGTCAAAATGGCTTATGCCAAACACCCCTTTCAAACTTTGATAGATTTGACAAAGGCTTTTTAAATGAAATATACTTATTAAATCTACAAACCCAGATTTTAACTAGCTTAAAACAAACTTAATTAACATGAATTAACAACTAAATAAGCATTAATCTAAGATTTAAGCTATTTTACTTATTTTTTTAGTTTTTAAGGCTTATATGACAAATTATATAAAAACTATGATATGGGCTATGAAAAGCAAAAATAGATGAACTAATGTGACTATTAAGCTAAATAAAACACAAATAAGCAATAATAAGCAAACTTAATAAGCAAATCAGCAGATCTAAACATAGAAAGCAATAAGACCACTATTTAAGGCTAGAATTAAAGGAATTAAAAGAGAAACTTACAAAGTCCTCTAGCTAAACAAGAGGTACCATTTAAGGCAGCAACAAGATCCCTAGCTTATTAATAAGCTAGGGTAATAGTCCATGGGATCTCTTCCATTCCTAGATCCCCTTCCTTTAAGCTTAAATCCAATAAAGTCCAAGGTAAATGTAAGTTAAGCTGTTTAAAGGTTTAGATAGGATTATTTCTGAATTGATTAAGCTCTATTTCAGCTTATAGACTGAAAGAGCTGAATGTGAGCTTATTAGAGCTTAATGAGACAATTTGAGCTTTTGAGTAAAGGATAAGAATAATAAAGACAAACACTGAATTTTATTGCATAAAAACTTTTTATTACACTAAAAGGGAATTACAAGATTAAGAAGAAAATTACGTTAAGCAAAATATTAAGCTACACTAGGTGATTAAAAAGCTAGAAAAAGGTAAAAAAAAAGTGGTTTTGTGTGTGTGAGGGCGAGGCTCTTTATAGCAGCAGAAGAACATTCTAGGACCTTAGCTTCCATCAATCATCCACCTTTGATCATCTCTAATCATTAAATCTTTGTTTTTGGCCGTTGGATCACTAAGTGACCTCACACGGATTGCCAAGCTGGCAATCCATGTGAGTCTCACTTGTGCTTCTTCTCTGAGTAGAAATAGTACCAAACCCACATTCCATGTGTGCTTCTCCATTGATGACGTGGTTATGTGCTTGAGTGAGGTGCCTAGATCTCTTGATTTTACTAATCTCTCCCCACCATCTTGTTTAGGAGCTCATGAATAGACTTACGTGCCCCTCAATTTCCATTTGCCCTCTGTTTTACCCTGGCTAGTGAATTTTGTAGTGACGATGAACAGTAAATGGGTCTTGGCGCCACTTTGACTGTTAAATCAGTTGGAGATTGGGGAAATTGCAAATCTAGTCCCTTACAATCCTTTCTCCATTTCTAGTATAAATGGCAGTTTGAATAATTGCAAGAATGGTCCCTGGAGTTTATATGAAATGAAATGGACTAGTAACATGGGCTTATGATTGGGCCTAAGTTTTATCTTTGGATCCGGGTATAGAATTTTAGGGTTTTTCAGGCCCATTAAGGGTTCTAGGGCCCAATAGGAGGTGAGGGGTTATTTTTGGATTTTTGTGAAACTTTGAGGGTGAAAATGGATTATTTTTGAGTTTTGTCTTTTAGGGGTTGACTTCTGTTGACCAGGGTTTGACTTTTTGACTGCAGTTTGACTGAGGATTTGACTTTTTCTGGCTTTGGCTTCCGGCTTTTGTTCACTCTTCCGTTCTCGTGTCCGTGCTTGACGGTTTTCTTGTGATTTTTGATATATCCGTTCCTGCACACACAAAACACAAATACAAGCATATTGTTGCCATTTTTGGTCTGTTTTGGGTTTATTTGGGCTATTTTAAGCATAAATGGATATGTGTATTTTACACTTATCAAAATTCCCCAAACTAAACGATTGCGTGTCCTCACGCAATATCACATGCCTTATAACCAAATACCTCGAAACTTCCCCAAACTAAACCTTTGAAAAGTAGCAAAGATTTTTGTTGAGAGAGTTAAGAGATCACAAGTTATAAAACACCCGATTTCCCATTTTCAAAGATTTTTTTCTCTTTTTATGATTTTTCTTGATAATTAACTACCTAACTACAACTTATTTGTGTTGACATAATGTATTGTTTTCATTACCTCATTGGTAACTTTATTTATGGAATATTACAAAGACATATGTAATTCGAATTTTACATTATTGTTGGTGAAATGATACTTAAAATGGAAGTAAACATTCTATATAAGTATAAATTAATTTATAAGTTTAATTTGTAAATTAGTTTGTATTGAAAGTTTTATTTACAAGTTTATGTATAAAAATATCATTAGGACATGGATTTCATTTGGACAAGTATTGTGGACATTTATAAGACTTAATATATGTGTGAAATATGGTATAACACTTGGTGAAAGAATGGTGCAAAGTTTCTAAATAAAAGGAATTATAAAACTTGTTTTATTAATCATAAAACCCTAATTAATTTTATAACCTACTGTTTAAATTCGTGTTTAAGGGTATACATTTTTCATTTTATTCAATTAGTACTTATCACAAGGATCGTAAGCATATAAGAAACTTGAAAAACCGAGAGGAGATATGACATTTTTAAGTTTACAATAATTAAATGGATAAAAGTGATTTTATAAAAGTTATTTTATACAAATGCCTACTGTTACAGATCTGATATAAAAAAATAAATATTTTATAAATATAGTACTTTTCATAAGGAATCCAAGGATGTAAGAAACTCGAAAAACGGATTTAAAATGAAGGTGATTGAAAAGTGTAAAATACACATATCCGTTAATACCTAAAATAACCCAAATAAACCCAAAACAGTCTAAAAATGGCAAAAATGTGCTTGTATTTGTGTTTTGTGTGTGCAGGTACGGATATATCAAAAATCACATGAAAACAGTCAAAAAGAGGCAAGCACGGACACGAGAATCAGAAGAGTACAAAAAGAAGCCAAAGAATCAAAGCCGAAGCCAGAAAAGTCAAGCCTCAGTCAAATCCAGTCAAAATGGTCAAACAATGGTCAACAGCAGTCAACCACTAAAATGACAAAACCCACAATATTTCATTTCAACCCTCCAAGTTTCACCAAAGTCTAAAAATAACCCCTCGCCTCCTATTGGGCCCTAGAACCCTTAATCGGCCTGAAAAACCCTAAAATTCTATACCCGAATCCAAGCCCATACCATAAGCCCAAAACCTAGTCCACTTCCCTTTTATATAAACCACAAGGACCGATTTTGCAATTCCTGAAACTTTCCTATTTTATAACTAGATATATGGGAGGAATCAGCAAGAAGGACTAAATGTCAATTGGCCAAACCAAAGTTCAAATGATTTTTTACCTCGTTCAGTTATAAACTTGGCGCCAAGACCCAAACACTATTCATCATCGTCTCCATCTTTACCCATGGGTAAAACAAGGGGCAAATCCAAATTAAGGGGTGAATAAGTCAATTCAAGAGCTCGTCTACAAGATGGCAGGGAGAGTTTAGTCTAATCAAGTGATCTCATTAGCTCACTCTCATGAGGAGGCCACGTCAGAGCAAGAAAAGCACAAGGTTATGTGGGTTTTACACTATAATCACTCACACAACTAACACAATGGCACATGAATGGAATGACACGCTGGCGATCCTCAGTTACACACAAAATGATCAAACGGCTCAAAATCATTTGGCAATGATTAGAAGAATCAAGGGTGCGGATTGAAGGCTAGGAGATGGATTCAGGGGTCCTAGAAGCTTCTTTGGCAGCCTATAAAAAGGCCTCAGCTCACACACGCACACAACCTTCTTTTTACCTTATTTTTCCTTTTTTCTAGTTTTTAATAATTTAGGTTAGCTTAAATATTGCTTATTGTAATTTGTCTTTTGAATTATGTAATCTTCTTTTATATAATGAAATGAATGTCTTTGGTTAAATAAATCTTGTGTTTACCTTTCAAATTCTCTAAAAGCCCTTTTACTCAAAAGCTCAATCTGTCTTAATAAGCTCTAATAAGCTCACATTCAGCTCTTTCAGTCTATAAGCTGAAATTGAGCTTACTTAATCCAGCCTTAATCATATCTAAACATATAATCAGCTTAAAATGACTAATTACCTTAGCTTTTGGAATTGTGAGCTTTTGGAAGGAGATCTAGAAATTGATGAGATCTCATGGATTATTACCCTAGCTTATTATTAAGCTAGGGAGCTTGTAGCTGCCTTAATTGGTTCCTCTTGTTTAGCTAGAGGCTTTGTAAGTTTCTCTTTAATTTCCTAAAGTTTTTGCTTTCAATAATTGTCTATTTACGTTCTACGCTTAAATATGCTTATTTGCTTATAGTGGTTGCTGATTTGTTCTTAAATATCTTTAATTTTGCTTATTAGATTAGTTAGATCATCTGTTTTTGATTAAGTAGTTAAAAATCTTAAGTTTTCATTTCTGTCATCATTAATCGATAAAAAACCAAAAATAGTAGGAAGTAGTGTAAATCTTAGATTGCTTGCTTATTCAGTTGTTAGTTTATGTTTAATAAGTTAGTTAAAAGTTGTTTTTCATCTGGTAATTAAGTTTAAATAAGTAGATTTAAATTTCAAAAGCCTTTTCAAATCTGTCAAGAGTATAAAGAGGTGTTTGGTTTAAGCTACTTTGACCTCTCAAAGTCAAAGTGAGTTTTTAAAATTGTTTAAGTCAGCTTAGATTTCATAATTAATCATTAGGCAAAGAGGTTTCAAAAGTTAATTTTCATTTTTTAAAAAGTTATGGCTTATTATGATGATTCCAGCACCAGGGCACTTTTAGTTTAAAGTTAGGATTGCTTATTCTTATTTTAGGGTCCCTTTGGCTTGTGTGTGCTTAAATTTGGTCTTAACTCACTCAATTGAGTGTGTTTAAGGTAGTAAAAGCTCTTAGGTTTGGCTGCACTTTGGTCTTTGTGGTATTACCAATTGCACCAGCAGTACTTACATCAGTAAGTACTGCTGATTTTTGAGCTTCATTTTAGCTTGCCTCTTTAGGAATTAGAAGCTGAGTTTTAGGAACAACATAGTCTTCTAGTAGTTTTAGTTAGGGAATTGCTTATTTTCCATTTCAGCTTAAATTTGTTAGCTTAATTTAGCTTATAAAAGTCACTTAATCAGTCAAAAAAAAGCCAAAAACAGTAGGTTAGTTAAGCAGTTTTCTAAATTGAGAATCCTAGCTTAAGGTAGTTGATTTTATTACTTAGATAGATAGTTAATAAGTAGTTTAATAAGTCCTCAAAAGCTTAAAATCTAGTTTTGCTTTTTGTGCCTTTTAGCTTAAATGAATTTTGTGCTTATCTCTTTGATTTCTGAGTTTGCTACTTAGCTCTTCAATTTCAGCTATCAATAAGTGTTTTAAACTATATTTTCTTTTCTCATTTAGTTTAAGCAATTCCTAAGCTGTCTAGAACACCTTTTGCTTTCAAGTTTGAGCTTATTTTGAGCTTTTTACAAGCTTTTTAGTAAAACCAAAGGCAAACACCTCCTTTCTGAGGTCAGCTTATTGATAAGCTCTTATAGAGCTTATTAGTGGATTTAAGCTCATATAGCTTTTGTTAAAGTTGATCTTGCCAGCTTATTCTCCAACTTTGCTCTTTTAAGTTTTTCCTAAAAAGCACTTTTTAGTTCATCTTATTTTTAAGGCTTTAAATGGGCTTATCTTGAAAACGGGTAGGGCTCTCAGGGTAGGTTTTGTAATTTTTGGAATTTGCTTGTTTACTCAATTGATCCTTCGTCAGTTAGTGTATTTGCACTGTTAGTCCTTTAAGGACTTGCATAGTTAGTCCTTTATTAGTATAGTTAGTTAAAGTTTCTATTTTAATTAATAATTAGGTTAAATTTTTAATTAGTTTAATTAAAGTTTAATAAAAAAGTAAAAATTAGGGCTTTTAATTTTCTAAATTTTCTGCACTTTTTCTTTATCTAGTGTAATTTTTATAAAAATTTTAGGATTTTATTTTTAATAGTTTTATTATTTTTAAAGTTTTTTAATTAGTTTAAATCTTAGAAAAATTATATCTTTAAATCTAAAAAGCCAAAAATAGTAATTCTTTTTTCTAAAATTTTCCTTTTCTTTGTTTTATCTAGGAAAAATATAAATTCAATTTATTTTCTATTTTTTATTTTCTAGGATTTAATTAGAATTAAATAGTTTTTTTTAATTGATAAAAAATTCAAAAATAATAAAAAAAATGTTTTTCTTTTTCCTAAAAATTTCTTTTATCTTAATTTAGGTTTAGAAACTTAGTGGTAGGGTTTTTGTGCTAGTCATATAATTCCTATCCATGAGACGCTATTAATACTTGGTTTTCGTTAGTAAGTGCCATAAAAAAATTTAAAGTTGGGTTAAAATTTCCTTCTACGCTATGTTTCAGTATATTATTCATCATTTTAAGGACAAAGGAAATGTAATTAAAGGAATAGTTTTATTAGGCCAATTCAGTGCCCAGTGATCTTTCACTTAGGATTTGAATACAAAATATCCTAAGTGTTAATAACCTTTAACATTTCAAGGTCACTGAGTGAACAGTCACTCAGTGAGTTACCTTCAGGATGCTCAACCCGAGTCTATAAGAAAGACTCTAGCATTCAGTGAGGCGGTACTCAGTGAATGAATCTTCAGCCAAAGAAGAAGGTGATGGGTTCAGTGAGTTGTGGAAACAGACTCACTAAACCCTATACGATCTCCAACAACTAAAAGACCCTGTAGATAAGAGATTGAAGAATAAGCGAGATAGTTTGAAACAGATAAGTCTAGGCTCTTATCTGTCTGAAATTCCACTATCCTAAATAGGGTATGAAGACAAGGTCAGTGTCAGTACTGACCTTAGAAAGTGTTGTTGTCCCATACTTAGAATAGAAATGTAATAGAGACAAAGTTGTACAATATGTACTAACCTATCAGCATTGGGACAAGCACTTATCACCCATTTAAAAGACAACTTAATCAATCACAATTTCTTTCTACCACCGATCGATCAATCAGTAATCTTTTTTATACCACTTTATCAATGACGACTCTTGCTAATAAGTCACTTCTCTCGGTGGTGACAATAAACCCACGATGCTTGAAAACACTGTATACTCGTTGGAAAAAAGCATTAATGGTACTTTTTATGTTTGAATAGACCTCTTGGTTAGAATGTTCTTGCTTCTGCTTTAAAAAGGGTCCCTGGTTTGGCCAACAATTACAGTGGATGGTGTTGTACCAGACAAAAGGAATATACGAATTAACTCCCGCAGAACCATTCAGCTGATTGTGACATCAAGCTATATATATTCTATAAGGCCTTCCAACTGAAATTTATGCTCTTGTTAAGTCATCATCGTTGTAGCCAAGGATATTTGGGAGAAAATTAACTGCTTATGCAAGGAACGTCATTAACAAGCAAGAACGAGAGTGTAAGTTGTACGATGAATTTGTAAGTGTACATCAAGAAAGGAGTAGTCGTTACACGAGAGTATAATTGTGATTCACTTTGATCTTACTCAATGATATGATATTTACAAAGATGCCACTGAGCAATTTCAAGGAGTCCAATACCAACTTTCTGATACTTTCTATGCATGGAGGCAAATTCGTTACTGATGTTAAGTTGGTCAAAGACTTGCATACTACTAATATTGATCAGATTCATGCTCACTTGGAACAACATGAACGGCATGCAAATGAAGTTCGATTAATGCATGAACGCAACTCCGATCCTCTTGCTTTAGTTGTATCTCACCAAATGACACAGTCTCCTTATCAATCTCATCAGCACTCTTACCAAAACTCTCAACATCAACAAATTGTTTCACCTTATTAATCTTCATAGTATGGATCACCTTTTGAATCTCAACAATATTCAGTCAATAAATCATAGACACCTCATTTAATCACTTATCCTCCTAACAATTATCAAACCTCAGTTCACTACAACGTTTATTCTCCATCATCATCCATCCCTCAAATTGAATACTCTCCCATAGTCAACCAACAATCTGAATTTTCCCAATTAGACTCAAGTCTAACTATTCCAGTTTTCAAGCATGGTGATGATCCAATTGATGCTATCAACCATGTGATGTCATTCTTGTCTGCTATAGTTACTTCCCGCTATCCTACTACTAACAACCAGCTGAGGAACTTGTCAAACCTAAGACAACAAGCCACCATTAATGATGGAAGAGTAACCATACAACCAGTTCAGGGGAGACAAATTTCTTATGTTGCGGGTAATACAAGAACTTTCACTCCAGGAGCAAGTAGGAGTAACTCAGGAAACAAAGGATTGTTACTGTTACAATGCAAAGGGGAGGACATATGTCCAAACAATGACTAAACCAAGGAGGAAACGGGATGATTCATGGTTTAAAGATAAAGTGTTATTGGTTCAAGCTTAAGCAAGTGGTCAAATTCTACATGAGGAGGAACTAGCATTTTTGGCAGATCTAGAAATTCCAGAAGGTCAAGCCACATAGACTGTCATTACTCACATTGCTACTTATCAAGCTGATGATTTGGATGCATATGACTCTGATTTTGATGAACTCAACACCACCAAAGTTGCTCTCATGGAGAATTTATCTCATTATGGTTCATATGCTCTTGCTGAGGTACACAATCATGATAATGTAAATAATAATATGATTAATCAAGTTGTGCAGGTGATACCGTCTTCTGAATAGTCGAATGTTGTGAACCATTCAGAAACTAAAATAACCAATGATAGCAATATCATTCCTTATTCTCAGTATGTGATTGAATCACAACAGGAAGCTGTTTAGAATTCTAACTCCTCTGCACAACAAGATACATTGATATTATCTGTGATTTAACTACTAAAAACCCAAGTTGCTAATTATACCAAGATAAATCTGGAAAATAAAAGTGTAAATGATACTTTAACTACTGAGCCTAAAAGATATAAGGAACAAGTTAAAGTGTTAAATGAAGGATAAAATGTTGATTTTAAGAGTAAAGATAACATTTCAGATTCAAAACACCCTAGTTTTTCTATGATCATACCACTAAACAAGCTCTAGATTTTCAAAATCCTTTCTATCGGAAGAAAGCTCAGCAATTGGAACCAAAGCTTTATGTTGGTGATAATATTGAGAAAACTAATCCCATTGTGATTCCTGACTCTGAAGAGACCTTAATGCTTGCTGAAGAGATTCGTTCAAAAATACTTTTAAAACAAAAGGATCCTATAATGTTAGAAAAGAAAATTAATACTACACCGGTCGATTATGCTCGTCTTAACCAACTTTCTTAAGATTTTTTAAAACAATTTGTTCCACAAACTGAATTATCTGCTAAACAAGACTTTTGGTTTTAGAATTCTATGATTTCTACTGAACCCACTCTTTCTAGAAGACCCACCATAGTTGAGGTTCCAAAAGAACTTCCTAAAGTTAGCATGGTGAATACGAGTTTAAAGAAACTTAAACACTATCTTGCTGGTTTTGACGTGGTTGTCAAATAAAGAACCATACCTACAGCTATCACTGAGGGCCCGTGGGGGTTTAAACATACAAAAGCTTATTTTACGATAAACTGCTCAAAAGTTTTACCACTCTCGAAAAACATTGCATCTCCTTAGAAGTTGATCTTCAACATAATCAAGAAATTTTTCAAAGGGACAATTCTGTTTCATATGAAAGTGCTCCAAGTTTTGATCGATTGTTTGAATTAAATGAATTGAAAGCTCAGTCCCAAGAAAAGGACATGGTCATAAAGAAGTTGAAAGAGAGAATTAAATCTCTAAGTGGAAAACAGAATGAGGATAAGATTAAAAAAGACTTAGAAGAGATTGAAACTACAACTATTGAATTGGATCATAGGGTGACAAAGCTTATTGCTGAGAATGAGCTTTGACAACAGTACCTTATAGTCAACCTTATGACTAATTAAACCAGCACGTATTTGATCAAAAGAACAATGTGATGATTTAATTAATCAAGTCAATCTAAAGTCTATAGAAATTTCTGATTTAAATGCTAGCATTTAGGAAAAAGTTTTGGTGATTATATCTCTCAAGAATTATTTAAGCAAACTTAAAGGAAAAGCTCTAGTTGATAATGACGTTACAAAACACCCTAGTGATCCAGAAATGCTTAAGATTGATGTGGAACCAATAACCCCTAAATTATTGAATAAACAGACAAACTACTTCCTGCCAATAATAAGCATCTCAGGAATAAGCTACCGTTATTAAGGATCATAGTTGAACTCATGTTAAATCAAATTTCCAACTAGATCCCATCCTTAGATTTGCTTGTAGGTATGCTAAATAGTTCAGGAGATGTTACAAACATCAGTAAAACGTGCCCTAGTATCAAAAATGCTGATGGAAAAAATAGTGGCTGTAACCCCAAAAACAAGGGACAAAAGCTTTATATTCACTAAGCCTGTAAAATCCTCAAGGAAAACACATATCACAAAAACCTCTCATCCAAATCTAGTTTCTATAACAACCTAGTGTTGTCTTCTACAGGAGTAAAACCGTCTTTCTGAGTGCTAGGGGATCACACCTTCAGGCAATTCAAAAGAAAGATAAAGATTGGCTCAAACACCAAGTAGTCTCAGAAAAAATAAAGTAGAAGCACCACCCTAGAAAGTTAAGTCTAGTTGAAAAATAAGATTGTGTTGTTCTAAACCTAAAGGAACTGCTTCAGTGCAGCATTCACAAGTTTAATGCGAATTTTTTTGGAACTTAAATGTGTTAAGTCTTAATGGTTGCATGCTTCTGATAACTCATGTTTGTGTGTTCTTGATTTTATCAATTATGTGAATCTCTGTAAATAAATCTCTAAATCTGTTAACAAAGTTCAAAGTGAAAAGATTGGAAAACCAATAGGAAAGGTGGTTTTCATAATATTGGATACACTAGAGACATACATGGTCGTACATTCACTATAGATAGAAATGCGTGCCCTTTAACTAATACTACCACAATACTGAAGTAACCTTAGGAACAATGCTTAGAAAATGAATCATTTAAGCCTGTTGTAACATTGGTTTACTCAAGGAAACCTAGGAAATCTAAAACTAATGTTCCTATTAGCAAATCTAAGGTTCTTAAATCTGTATCTGCTAACAAAAAGGAACCCAGTCCATCTTGGGGATCCATAGTTTCCGATGTTCCATCTTCCTCTCTTGCTGAATGCAGGTTGTCCAAATTGTTCTCTGGTATTTGGACTCCGGCTGCTCCAAGCATATGACCGGAGATCGCTCTCAGCTCACCAACTTCGTCAATAAGTTTTTGGGTACAGTCAAATTCAGAAATGATCATGTGGCAAAGATATTTGGATATGGTGATTATCAGATTGGGAATGTTATGATCTCAAAGTTTTACTATATGGAAGGACTTGGACACAACTTATTCTTTGTTGGGTAATTTTGTGACTCGAACCTTAAAGTTGCTTTTCGTCAACACACCTGCTTCATTCGTAATTTGGAAGGTGTTGATCTATTGACTGGATCTCGAGGCAACAATCTGTATACACTGTCTCTTGGAGATATGATGGCGTCCTCTCCTATATGTCTCTTGTCAAAGGCCTCAAAGACTAAGTATCGGCTGTGGCACCAACGTCTGTATTTAATGAACATTGGTGAATCAACCTTTTAGCTAGACACGGTCTTGTTCGCAGTTTCCCTAGCTTAAATTTAAAAATAAAGGGGAAAAAAAAAAAAAACCATCTTAGTGTTCTGCGTGTACTATGAGCTCAAAAAAGTAACACACAAACCCTAAATCTGAGACACCAAACCAAGAAAAAACTCTATCTTTTATACATGGATCTTTGTTAGACTAATGCGAATGTTTGTCGCAATGATTAATGGAAAGAAGTACATCCTCCGTCATGGTCGATGATATCTCTTGATTTTATATGGGTTAATGTTTACTTAAATCAAAAGTTGAAGCTCCCAAATTTCATAATTCAAGTTTCTCAAGGATGATCATTTGCTATTTTTTTGTAAGTGCGGCTTAAAGTACCTGGTCTCGACGATTAGAACTATAATGGAAACTGAATTGTTAATCAAACCTTTGTATGAATTATTATGAGAAAGTTGGTATCTATCATGAAACATCTGTTGCTTCGCTCTCCTACAGCAAAACATGGTGTGTTGAAAGAAGTAATTGTACGCTAATTGAAGCTGCCCGCACAATGTTGATTTATGCAAAAGCTCCGTAATTCTTATGGGTAGAAGCAGTTGCTACCGCATGTTACACCTAAAATCGTTCCATTGTACGTCTTCGTCATGGAAAAACACCATATGAGCTTTTACCTGACAAACCTCCCGACTTATCATTTTTCCATGTATTTGGTGCACTCTGCTATCGATACAATATGTAGTGACAATTTGGGCAAGTTACGACCGAAAGCTGACATTGTTATTTTCATTGGCTATGCACCTACAAAGAAATCATTTTGAATTTTCAACCGATGTACCAGATGAATCATTGAGACAATTCATGTAGATTTTAATGATCTAACTCCAATGGCTTCTGAACACAGCAGTTCAGGAGCCGCACTTCATGAAATGACTCCTGCAACAATCAGTTCAGGACTCGTGCTAAACCCTCCTCCTTTAACACCGTTTGTACCACCTTCAAGAAGTGATTGGGATATATTGTTTCAACCAATGTTTGATGAATTACTCACTCCTCCACCTTGTATTGATAACCCAACCCCTGAAGTCATTGCTCTAATTGCTGAAGTAGTTGCTCTAGTTCCCGCTGTATCAACCGGTTCACCTTCCTCAACAAATGTTGACCAAGATGCACCATCCACCTATAACTCTCAAAAACAACACCCTTGAATAACATCCCGGTCATTCCTAACCAATGTTGAAGAGACTAACCATTGATATTGGGATTTGCACATTAGGTATGATCCGTACTTTGATACTCCCAATTTCAGAAGTTCCTTTTGATCAATCTTTCACAAACGGATTCCTATTCTTTACGAATGTTCGCATCCTGGATCAGGAATTATTCTGAACATATAGACAATGGACTAAGGATCATACCATTGAAAACTTAATCGGTGAAACTTGCATAGAACCAGTTTCCCATAAGGTACAATTAAATAAAGCAAGCTCTTTTTTGTTACTACGATGCTGTCCTCAATGCTGTTGACCAAGACGTATAAAGATGCTTGACTCAATTCCTGCTGGATAGAAAGCAATGTAAGAAGAGCTTTATGGAGTTTGAAATGCCTGATGTATGGGTGTCATACCCCTGACCAGAAAAGTTTGGATAATTACTTGAGGGAATTAACAAAGTGAAGCTAGGACGAAACTGTAGGTGTTTAAAGAAACAAGGCTCGATTAGTTAGCTCATGGTCTTCGTTCAAGAAGAGGGAATTAATTTGAAGAGTCTTTTGCTCTGTTGACAAGATTAGAGGTGCTGATAAGGATTTTTATCAGCGTTCGGCGGCTCACGATGACTTGGGTCGTTACCAAATTGGATGTCTAAGACTGTGTTTCTCTGAATGAGTATTACGGGAAAGGTTTATGTAAGCTAGCTCAGATGGTTTTGTGGTTTCACGTTACCCAATCAAGTGTACAAGCTACAGTAGCTTTAAGGGTTGAAATAAGACTCCTACGGCGTCCGTGGGTAATGGAATGTTGTCTTCGCTCCTGATTTTCCCAAGACTTCTCTAAAGGCTCAGTGGTTCCTGCTCTGTTATCCGTATGGTAAGGCAAATAATTTCTTTGGTACAAGTATATGTCGTATGATTTTATCTTTGCTGCATTACACTGAACTTTGTGACCTGATTTGCTAAATTCCATGTGTTCAAAATTATACGTTGTCAAATGATGGGCAAAAATCTAATTTTTCTTATGGACTACAGATTTTCAAAATCAGAGGGCCTTCTTTATTAACCATTCAAAATATGCACTTGAATCTTGAGAAATTACCGGTGTGATCTTTGTACATGTGGGGATACTTCCCTTGGTGGAAAAATCCAACTGGATGAGGATAAAGAAGGGAAAACAGTTGATCTGTCACACTATCGTAGCATGATTGGCACCCTCCTTTATCTCACAGCTAGTAGACCTGACCTACAATTTTCTATATGTATGTGTGCCCGGTATCAGGCAAGGCCTACCGAAAAGCACTTACTTGCGGTCAAAAGGATCTTTCGATATTTACGAGGAACCGTTAATCGGGGACTATGGTATCCGAAGGATTCTTCAATTGCACTAACAACATTTACAGATGCGGATCATGCTGGTTGTCAAGATACACGTCGTAGCACATCTGGTAGTATGCAGTTCTGTTTCGGAGATGATTGTGTAGCTGGTTTCAAATGGCAGAAAGCGCTGCGATATCTAGTATAGAAGCTGAATATATTGCTATGTCGGGATGTTGTGCTCAAATACTTTAGATGAGATCACAGCTTACCGACTATGGCCTTGGATTTAATAAAATTCCAATGTACTGTGAAAAGAAAAGCGTTATTGCCTTAAGCTGCAACAATGTTCAACATTCCAAGTCGAAGCATATAGACATCAGATTTCATTTTATCAAGGAGCATGTTGAGAATGAGGTGATTGAACTTTACTTTGTCAATACAGAGTATCAACTGGCGGACATCTTCACAAAGTGCGAAGTTTTACGTCGGAAACTCTCAAACAATTGGCAGATGAAGTTGATGAATAGTGGTGGTACTTATTCAAATATCTTGTATCATATGTATATATTCTAAAACCATAAAAACCAAAAAGATTTTTCATTTTTAGAAAACTTTTATAAAAATAAAATACAAAAATATAAAATATTTAAAACCAAAGAAAAATTAAAAAATGAGAAAAAAATAAAAAGAGGTAATAATGGCATGTCTTCTAAAAATCGATAACCATATACTGCCTTAGATAATGTCATTCCCAAAAAAAAATAATTGACACGAGGACTGTAAATGAAGTTCGGCAGAAAGTTCCAAGCTGTTTTCTAAACTTACTAATGGCTTGCTATTTATTTCAGATAGTAAACCCGGTCGTCATTTTAAAAGCAAGTATTTCAAAAAGAAAGCGTAACCTCAAACGGGAATTTTTTCTCGGCATGGTCTACTTATGACCTGGCAGAGGCTTGTCGTGTACTTGCAACACAACCCGTGCTTCCTATATACAAATTAATGTACGTGTCAGTGCTTTTATTTGTCAAAATAAGAGAAATCTTAATTTTATTGGTAAAAAGTTGTCTTCATAATGAACCAGTGTTTTCAGCAATCACAAAGATTTTCAAACACAATTCGACCACTCAAACATGACAAACAACTCTTTTAATAGGAAATACGGGTGGTCATCATTTGAGGGGGAGAATATGTCATCTAATAATCTTTTAAAACGGTCTTTCAAAATAAGTCACGGAATAAACAGATAAAGGTTTGGATAATGACGGATTATATTTTTAAGGGGAGTTAATTTAGTATAAACTACAAGTGCTTTAGATGCCATGTGTTTAAAACTTTATGGACTTATTTTTACTTTGAGACTTAGTGAATTCAGGCTTTAAACTACAGATGATCAATATTACCAACACCTCATAGTTTGTAAAAGACTTAGGAAGGCTTGGAAATACTTTCATAATTTTAAATGCCTTGAAGTTGATTCTCACGGAATAGATTTAAGCTTATTAATTCTTCGAACACGATCTCAAGTATATGTGCGTACAAGGTTTTGCTGATTCTGAGGTATCAAAACCAGCAAGGGGGAAGGAGTAGATACACTAGAACGTACAACAAGTACACGTGATAGAGTCCATAGCCTTCTTTGATTTTAGGCCATTCCGGGAAGACGAATGTCATAACCGCAGAGAAAATCAGTGTTTTAACTTGTTACTTTCGGGTGCACTATTTTAACTACATGGGGTAGTGATATCTTGTGATTTCAAGTATGCATCATTTAAGATACTAAGGGGAAGTGTTGTAAGAAGATTTATTCTAAGCGTGAGAAGATTGGTTACTGATTCAATAAATGCTTCCTCAAACGGTTAATCACTAAGCTTATTTTTTAAAAGAGAGTAGAATTCGTTGACAAAAGAGGTACACATAGGTTTGATAAGTATGATGTTTCCTTAAGTTAGTCAGTATTCTGCAGAAAGAAATGAGTACATTTGGGACTTAGTTGACTTAGGTGTTATCCATTCGAATATCTTTGAGGGATTAATTTGACCATTCGGAACTTCTAAGTTGACTTGGTGTTTCATATTTTGTCATTCTCTATCGTGTAAGGAGAAATACATACATCCGGGACATAATTGACTTTAGTGTTGTGGTATCAAATTCTTGAAAGGGTTATGTGTGTACTTCGGATATCTAGGCTTTATACATCAAGACTGCTTGATGCAGCTTCTAAGAAAGTTTTGAATCTACTCAAGAAAGGATTGCTGGTTTAGGGGGAAGCTAAGACAACATCAACACAGACATCACCAACCACACAAGCTCAAGTTACATATGTATCTGAATCTGTTTCATACTCGAAGTTTGGAGCAAAGACTTTCGTAACTTAGAAAGAAAGTTGAAGCAATGCCGAAGAGTGCTTAGATAAAGAAAGATCAGATTGACAACTTCTTGAAAGAAAGAAGGTTAATGAGGAGATTAGAAAAGTTCTTTGGTGGGAGATTGTACGAAGGAGACCTACGGCTGCTACAAAGAACCACATGATTATATCATATGATGTTCTCATCATTCAGGTCAAACCTCGTACATAATAATCTTCTGAAAATATATATATGTAGTGTAGACTTATGGTGATAATAAGGAGTGCTCGAGTACAAAATTTTCAAGAATTTCTTAGTAAATTCAAAAAATTTCAAATTATTGTACTCAGCACTGTCTTATATACCCTTAAAAATTGAGGGGGAGCATTAAAATGTTCCTATTAGATATTGTGTAACATTTTTCCCCCGAACGTTTAATCAATTGATATCTAAAATATCAAGGGATTAACATTTTGGATAAAGAGAGAAAATGTGATTAAACTGCATCTAATTTGTACTGAAACGTGATCATATAAAATGGACTCAATGCACTTCACACTTAGCATGTACTACGATTACGATGCACATTTTAAGGGCGAGCTTTTAGTGATTATGAAAAACTCTTAAGTATAAATCTTGTGATATTTATATCAAACACTTTAATTGAACTTTTCAATGATTTTGATTTTGATTGTGATGGAATACACAAAAGATTCCGATATATGTATTAAGTTTATGGACTGTTTTAGGTGGTTAGGCTAGGTTTTCAAATCCCATATCAAGCCAGAACGGAGGTTCTACCTAAGGATATCTCACTAGATGTGTTATATGTCCTTAGGTATGATACAAAAGGGAAAAGTAAGAATCGGGAAAAGTGCGCCTGAGATGGAGCTAGTCACTGGAACATAAACCAACATTTGTGGTACTAGTTATGAAGTCTCGTAAGCGCTGAGGGGTTTGAAGAATTTAAAAAGAATTGTGGAGATAAAGGGTTGAAAAGAAAAGAAGCCCTTCAGTACATTTAGGCGAAGAAACTAGGTTGATAATAAATTGTCAGAAACCAGGTGTGATCTGGACATTGAAGATTGTCATTGACCCTGTGACGCTATGCACAACCTCCTAGCCACTCAAGGTCATATCAAAGACTCTGTTTCATTTCTCACGGAGATTACACGCATTTCTATCAACTTTCTCACTTCGAGTTAGTTGATATTGAAAATTGGTGGTTGTCGCTCTGCCTCTGATCACTATAACAAAGTTCGCCACTAATTGAGTCTAGAGCCAAATGCGGCATCCAAAATCTCATTAGGACCACTTGTCTAAAATTATTGCTTGCTAGTCACAAAATGTGAATTACAAGATATATATTATGAAGTCCTAGCATATTTTCCTTGGTTTTGGCCAGATCATTACGAGTCTTATAGTGATGTTATTCACAGTGAAGATGGAAATCCTGCTTGAGCCAACATCAAACAAGCTTATGGTAGGTGACTTGTGCGATTCTATATGAATCAAACTTGTGACAACTAGAAAGAAATGATAGTTCGATTCTATAAGAATCAAACTTGTTCCAGGTTATGAATTGACGATTGATGATGAATTTTGAAATGATTAACACTCTCGATGTGTCACAAAACCACTTAGCAAGTGACACCTTCGTGTCGATTTTCAAATCAATTTTTTATTTCAATCGGTGAGATAGTAACTCGCTGGTTCACTTTTATCGTGTTGTCTACTTTGAGACGTTTTGATAATGAGAACATGCTGAGTACGATAAATCTAATACATATGTGTTAGAAAAATCCAATACTACAGTTGGAAATTCTGTCAAGGAGATTCTTTTAAAATTGAATCTACCTGATCACAGGTCGATCCTCACATATTCGAAGGTTACTCCAACCAAACACGGGCGAATGACAAAGCCATATTCGTCCCCCCGCTTTATTGCTTAAACTCTTTTAATGCAGGCTACTTAAAGATAGAGGTGAAGGTACATGATTCCAGCTGACTCACAAGATTCATAACCACATGCTCATACCCGACCAAAAACCATAAAGACATCAAGAAAGCTCAAGTACATGTTTCAAGACTTCCGCTACTCTGAGTTGATTCGTACGTCTTTCTTGAAGTGATACAATTGTATTAAAGTCAAAGGAATTTCTAAAAAAGTTTCCGTCTATCTGATACGAACGTCTTTTTCGAAAGTGACAAAGTGTTAAAGTTAACGAATTTCAAGAAAGATGCAACATTAAAGCTTTTCAAGTCAACAAATCAAGAAAGGTATGAGCATGTTGGTCCAGAAGTCACAAGTTCAGTAGATGGCAAAGTTTACAAGATGACGAAATGAGATTATGCTTGGTTGATGATCTCAAGGTGTCCAAGATCACGTTCTCACATTCAAGTCAAGATAAAGGAACAAGCTCAAGCCTAAAGTCCATGATCACTACATCAAGATTTACAAGATAAAGAACATGATAACAAGACTACGAGCTAAAGATTGAAGACATTCATAGAATGTAGAGCTTAAGTTTTTGTAAATTAGAGTGACCTCCCTTAGGGGGAGATTGTTAGGAATCCAAAAAAGGATCGGTCACTCTACGTATTTTACGTTTCTAGCTTGTAGTCCACAAACTCTTATTTAGTAATGGCTACCGGGCCAAGCATAGAATGCCGCATGCTAAAAGCCATAGAATGCGGTTATCTTTGATATAAAAGCTTCTACAACATGGGAGGGTCGTTGTGGTTGTTTATTTTTCACACATAATATTACAAGTTTACTTTCTCTCTCTAAGTGCTCATCCAACCCACTCTCTTTCTCTCTAGTTCTTGCATATAGTAAAGATTACTTGTATTCTACAAAGGACATGCAACAACTAAACAAAACACGCGTTACAACACCCGTGATCATACTAGGCAAAAGAAACAACGATAGTTTTACCAAAACAGCGCCACACGGCCAATCTTCTGCGAAAAAAAATACACAGGTGTCCACTTATTGCTTGTCACTATTAATTCATGCATTCGTTGCAAAAATAGATGTTGCTAACACAAATCAATTTCGCATCTAACCACCTTTCCATTTTGTAGAGGAGATCATCTTCTACGAAATTAGCATCAATGACAATACACTATACAAAAAATCATTTAGACAAATTAATAACGTACTCACAAATATGAAAGACACACAACAAAAAAAATTATACCACTCATGACCCTACCCAAGAAGATTCGGATGTGGTTTAAGCAAAGCAACAAGACATGACACGCATTAAAAAAATAGATACACACACCAACCAATGCATTGCCTTAGATACGAAAACAACGACTGTTAGGATGAATCAGATTCACACTCAAACATCCTTCCATTGATTTGCCTTACGAACCTCTATCCTTACAGCAACCACATGAATTAAAAGTGGTAACAAATTTTTAGGCATGGCCGTTTTTTTTCACCAAAAGTTCGTAATGTAGTACCATCTTCGTAAAACCACAATCATTTTTGGCCGAGCACTGGCCCATCTACAACCTGTGATCGTTGGTGCAGATTTCATGACATAGAAAATATAGAAAATAAACGCCATCAAATTCAATTCCTCAAATGAGTAAACCGAACCAGATTCAAACTCAAACATCCATCCATTTTCAAGCAAATGGAAGGATGTTTCGATGTGAAATTGATTTGTCCAAGCAGCCTCTGTTTATGCATTTGAGGCGATGAATTTCCTAGCATCTTTTTATGTCTTTTAAATGTATGTCGAGTCGCTTTGTTAAAACAACACTCATGAAATCAACACAAACGATCATAGATTATAAACATGACCACACCGGTTAGAAAAGTCTATGGTTTTACCAAAACAACACCAGACCACCATATTTTTGCAAAAGTAAAAACCACCCATGCCCACACATTCCTTATCACTTTTAATTCATGTGTACACTAAAAAAATAAAGGCCGATGAGGCAAATCAATTTCACATCTAAACATCCTTTCATTTTGCACATCAAAACAACACCCACTAAATCAGTACCAATGAGCACACATTATGCACAGGCAATACAAATAAATTTGAAAAACACGCAGCAGGCAAATAAAACATAGCCTATAACACTCATGATCATACCAAGGAAAAAACAGACACGATTTTACCAAACACGAGACACGTCCAACATTTGCATAAAAAATTACACACACATGTCCACAAACCCCTTGTCACTTTGACTACAGTGGTTCAACCATCTATCATACTCTAAACTACATCACAGACCATTTATAACCACAAATTATAAAAACCACGTACAATCATCTAGGGCTGAGCATCGGGTCAAAATGAAAACAAAAAAAGTCAAACTGAACGGAAAACCGACTTTGAGGAAAACGTAAACCGAAAACCGAACCGAGCAAAATCAAAACCGAACCGAACCCGAGCAAAACCGAACTAAATAGATATTTTATGCGTATTTTTTCTTGGTTTTCACCAGAACCGAACCAAAAGCGAAAACCATAAATATACAAAACTGAAAATCAAACCGAAAATTGTCGGTTTGGCTTGGCTCGGTTTGTCTGTTCGGTTAGGTTTTCGGTTGGTTTTGCTTAGTCCTACAATCAACACCTCTTACCACACATCAAATCTTAAAAAGATACCTCAAAACTTAAACAACACAAACACATGCCCAAAAATCAAGTAACACACAAACCGCAACAAAAGCATATTAAATCACCACCTGTGATAACCTAAACAAACAAAAACATATGTCCACAAATTCAGGAACTTAAAAAAATAAAAAGAAATAGCATGCAATAAAGAATGAAATCGCAACTGTCGACTCTTTAAACACCGGAACCCTAAATGACCACCACTCATTCAGATCCAAACCGCCCCACCGCACGTGATATATTCCTGATACTTCGAAACCCTAAACAAGCACCGCTCCTTGAAATCCAGACCTCCTAGAGGAAGCAGCCATTGGTTGTGTGTTTAAAGAGATGGATGAGAGGCCAAATAAATGAAAGAAACATGTTATATACAAAGGCTTTTGAAACATGCAATGAAAACCGTGTGTCGAGTATGCAGGAAAAGGCAAAAATAGTGGAGAGCCCACTATCAATTTTTTTATTCCCTTAAGCCGTCGGCTCAGCTTGTAACAGTGTCGGTTCAAGCCAAGACTCCTCAGTGTATTCAAGCAGATCCCCTCCCTTAAGCCGATCTATGGCTTGACAGTTTCACAATAGTGTTGGTAGTTAAGTTAGATAAATGTTATATAGTATATTGATAAACCGTGTGTATTTAAAATTGATCACATTTGTAAGAGTTGTCATTTAAAGTTGCCATATCCATAGACCAAGTTGCAATATTCTAGCTTTACTAAACGTGATACTAACCTTACTGATCAACTGTATTTACACATATGATTATCATCAACCAATAATGAAAGAGAGAGAAACATAATCCAATAGCAATACATCTTTATTTCATTTCATTCATCTTTTCAATATATCATTTCTTGTCCTAGTGAGTCTTGCAATTTGGTAACTTAGTACCTCGTCTCACATCAACGTACAGTACCCCCTCTTATTCCTTTATAACTGGAGTAGTATTTTTCTTGTAACGCCTTTCTTTATATCTATCCATCTATATCTATATAATTATAATATGATAGGCGTGCTTTCATTATGCATTTGTAGCGTCATCTGCATGCCATGGACACGCCTTATATCTTATCTCCGTCGTCCACCAAATCCACTTTCGCGTTGACAGTTAAAATAAACTGCGGCTACTGGAGATCCGAGGTTGTAGAGCTCTGCAAAGTCTTTGGTGTTGAAGTTCTGGCGCCATCCTGGGGCGTACACAGTTTGTCGACCCAATTGTCGGAATAGCACAAAAACCATGCGATGAATTCCCATTGATGGCCTTGGGCTCTCATAGCACACGATTTCTTGACCTACAACCAATATTTGAGATTGAATTAGACATGCATGCTCAAAATCACTAGATTATGTCACCTATTTGTTGTCTCAGGATATGCAAACAATGTTTTTCATATCACGAACAAACAAGTAGCTTCGTGGCAGGTTAGACACAACATGTTAGTGTTTGAGTCAGACGTTAAAGCTATGAACATGTCCTCGCTATTCACTTGTTATGAGAAATAATGTCCATACATGTACTACAGTATAGAAAAAAAATTATAATTGAAATCATTCAAGGTGAATCAGAATAGGAAAACATAGACATTTGTTTTGTTATCTTTTTCCTTTTGCTTTTCGGATGAAAAGATTCTTGAATGAGTTAACATAAAATTCCTATCCTGTCGATTGCATGTTGCCAATAAATTTCACTTTACGTAGACAAGCAACCATAGTTACTAGTTAGTACCACTTGGCAAACAAAAAAAAAAAAGAAGAAAAGAAATATAAAACTTACCAAACCGTGCTCCTGTGGTAGCTGGGATATCAGTAACTAGCCTATATTATTTGCAGGGAATAAAGTGTTAGAAAAAGCAAAATATTTCACCAATCCGAAACAACATAAAATATCAGATAAAAAGTTGTATGACTAGCACAAGAATATCTCTCACATAAATAAATATATTCACAATAGACTAAACTTTTTGGAATTCAAATGACTCGTATATAAGCTGTTTTCATAGCAACTTGGAATCAAAATAAAGCTAGAAAACGAAAGGTGCAACCAGAAAAATGGTTGACCAATGAGATGAAAAATGAAGTGAGAACCTAATATATCGAAGCTTGCTCTTTTTAGCATGTGGTTGCCAGTTTATATGTCCCTTACCTTTTATTCGTTTCAGTTTTGCTATCTTAGTCCAGGAACTGTGAAAGTAAAACCCTCTCCATTTACCCTAGGCAGTTTAGATCCAATAGAAGAAAAAAGTTTCATCATAAAGAACATCTTACCAATGCAAGTATTCCCTTAAGTTAGGGTCACTTGGACTTGGAGCATCAGGATCCACCATCACCTGAAACAGCAATATTGCAACTAAAGTCGCTTAATGAATGTTTTGACGAGTGATCTCTAAAGAAAAGAAACGTGAGAAAGCAAGATGATTGAGAACAAAACAGAAACCAAACGTACTAATGTGTGAAAAGCGCGCAGATCGTCACCTCCAATATCAACTCTCGGTTGGTTCACAACTTGTTAGAGGGTTTTAGCTCTCACCCGTTGCTAACTCCCTATCATTATAGGAGACAGAGAGGTTGATAGACCTGGTGAAACTATCAAGAACATCGCCTATTACACGTCCAACAACCAATGGATCCCTTTCTCTCGGCATTTTATAGCTATGGGGATTCTAGACAATTCTTTGGATGTAGTTTGTATCTTTCAAGTGTGTTGGTTCATGTACTGCTTTCAATCGTGTTGGTATTTATAGAGGTTTTTGGAGTTAGAAAACATATAAGCATGTGGCACCAAGAAACACCTCATGCACAAACATATTCTCTTTGAGATGTGATGAGTTTAAGATATCTGTGATTCTTAAATGAAAGGGACATGTCGGGACGACAGGAGTGATAGAGGTGTAAAAATCGTTTGACTTATCATCCATATATGGCAACAATGGAATCTTGAACTTATGGTATGCCATCCACAACAGGAATTTAATATTAGCAGTTACGTACTATAGTGAACACATTGTCAACAAAGATGATAAAAAGTTAAAGTAATTTGGATAGAGGATGCATTATTACCGATTATAATCTAGCTGAACTTTTAACCTTGTCACATGGGTATGCTGGGAAAACCGAACCTAACAAAGACAATAACAATAGCAACCAAAATAAACGACGGCACACTTAATTACGTGTTTCATGTTGATTGTACAAATATTTGTGTAGATGTACGAGCGGGTGGATCGTCGACCCGAAGGTTAATCAATGAACCAAAGGTTCTCTGATCCGTTTAGACGGTCGAGGAGTGAGTACCCTATGTTGATGCAAATAGTTCGGATGTAATACAAGAGGAGCTAGGGTAACCAAAAACTTAAGCGTGAGAGTAAGTACCGGTCTTGAAAAGAACGAGATGTTCGGTGCTTGTGCTTCGCTGCGGAACATTTATTGACCGTCGGGAGTGTTTGAATTTTTTGTTTATTTTTCCTTATAAGTTATGTTGAGAATTAAACTCATACACTTAGTACTGGCAAGCCAAACACTTAGTACTGCTCAAGATTACAACTGCCAGTACTAACTAGGTAGTACTGCTAGAAGAAAGTTAGTACTGACAGTACTAACTTAACACTGCTGAAGGAGTTAAGACTGTTGCATGAAGACTTAGGACTGCTCAAGAGATAAAAACGTGTGAAGAGATATGTATTGACTTATTCTATGTATATTATATTTAGTTAGAAAGATATGCATATAAGATTAGAATTATAGAAGATTTGTAGTTATCTTGTAAATGACTCCTTGATGTATAAAAGGATATCATAGGTTATGATGTTAGGTGTGAATTCATAGAGTTGCATGCATAACTTTAAGGTTGTAAACCCTAGTACTAGACGAAGTACTCGTATTATTGATCTTAATAATATTGAAGCTTTTTGTTACATCTTTGTTCAATCATATTTTACTTTACATTGGTAGTTTCTTCTAAAGTATTAAAGAGTAGTTTGATATCTTTATATACACACAAAGTTTCTACCATTGTTATTTTAGATTTATCTAAGGTAACATACTCTTTACAAGCTAAAGAATCAATCATAGTTTGGGATCAACAAATGGTATCATAGCTTGTGTTCTAAAACTTAGATCTAGAAGAAACTAACAAGAAGATCTCTTTACTCACAAGGAAGAGATGGATCTAGAAACTGCCCAAACCAATACTACTATAAAGTTACCCCTTCTCAAACACGGTGAATATGATATGTGGAAGCTAAGAATTCAGCAATACTTTCAAATACAAGACTATGCTCTATGGGATGTCATAGAGAATGGAAACTCATTCAAACCAACAGCTCAAACAACAACAAATGCTAAAGGTACCTCAACTACACTAATACCAGGTCTTGTAACTGCTAATGAAAAGACTCAAAAGAAGAATGATATGAAGGCAAGAAGTATGTTACTAATGGCACTTCTAAATGAACATCTACTGACATTTAATCAGTACAAGGATGCCAAGACTTTGTTTGCTGCTATTCAAACAAGATTTGGTGGTAATGATACCACAAAGAAGACTCAGAAGACTCTTCTGAAGCAAATGTATAAGAACTTTAGTTCTCCAAGCACAGAGTCTCTTGATTCTATTTTTAACAGGCTTCAGAAGATTTGTACGTCAGTTTGGCTATCCTTGGGAAATATATTTCACAGAACGATCTTAATGAAATTTTTGAGAAGTCTGCCTTTTGAATGGAATACTCATGTTGTGGTTGGAGTATAAACCTGACTCTAGACACAATGAGCATTTGATTAGCTCATTACAATAATTTTAAGATTGTTGAACAAGAGGGTTTAAAGGAAGGAATTGCAAGCTCAAGTTCAAGTCAAGTTATAGAACTTGGCTTTTATGTCAATCTTCTTAGCCGTACTAAGTGAAGTTAAAATGCTTATGGAGTTAGTACTGTATACTCAAAATAGCACTGCTAGTACTCAAGTTAGTACTGCTAACTTAAGTGATGACACTGTTTATACATTTTTGGCCAGTCAACCAAACGAATCTCATCTTGTACATGAGGACCTTGAATAAATCCATGAAGATGACTTAGAAGATATTGATTTAAAGTGGCAGTTAGCATTGCTGAGCATGAGGACAAGAAAGTTTTTCCAAAAAACTGGTAGAAAGATTACTATCAATGGGAGTGACACAGCTGAATATGACAAGTCAAAGGTGGAGTGTTTCAACTGTCACAAGTTGGGACACTTTGCAAGGGAATGTAGAGGACCTAAGAATCAAGATAACATGAGTAGGAATCAAGACAACTCTAAAAGGACTATAAATGTGGAAGAAATTTCTTCCAAAGCCATGTTGGCTATTGATGGAGCTGGTTTTAACTGGAGCTTTATGGCAGATGAAGAAGTCCCTACAAACATGGCTCTTATGGCTTTTTCAGATTCTGAGGTACATGATGATAAAACTTGTTTAAAAACCTGTCTAAAAAGCTTTGAAAGTCTTAAAACTCTTAAAACTCAACTTGATGATTTAAGAATAGAGTTTAACAAATTTGAGTTCAATCTAGCTACTTATAAAAGAGGGTTAGTATCTATAGAAGAACAACTTGTCTTTTACAAAAAGAATGAGGTTCTATTTTGTGAGCAACTTGCTGTTCTAAAAAGAGATATCTCATATAAAGACTCAAAAATTAGTGTGCTTAAAAGTGAGTTAGAAAAGCTTAAGAAAAAAAAAGAAAGCAATCAATTTAAGATTGAAAAATTTGATAATGCTTCTAAGAGTCTAGACAAATTAATAGGGAGTCAGATACCTGATAAAAGTTGAAAGGGTTTAGGGTTTGTAAGTTATAATGCTGTTCCACCTCCTCCTACGGGGTTATTTGCAACCCCAAACCTTAATTTGTCTTACTATGATCTAGAGGAGTTCTAACAGCCTGAGTTTAAAGGATATAGACCTAAGGCTAGTAAGAGTGTTAGTGAAGATACTTCTAATGAGGGTAAGGAATCTCCTGATGCCTCATTGGCTGAGGAGTTAGTGTCAAATGATAAGTTAGAGAAGAAAACTGTTTTTCTTACTGTTTGCCTTAAGTTATATTTTGTAGACCTATAACAGCATCGAAAAACCGAGTTTTGTATGATGAAATATTCAGGTCTCTAAACTACTATTTTTTTTTGGGAAATCAAAGAAACTAGAATAATCAAAAGTCCCAACAACTAGGAAGTGACTTTGTGATGTACAATAAATCTTGTTTTGTTTGTGGAAGTTTTAACCATGTGCAGGCTAACTGCAATTACCATCAAATGGAAAGAATGGTATCTACAAAGGTGAATTACAATTATTCTGCTAAAAAGACTCACCTCAGTGCTCACAGGAACATAGTTCCAAGAGCAGTTTTAATGAAAACAGGCCTAAGACCACTTAATACTGCTAGGCCAGTTAATACTGCTCATCCCAAAACTACAGTTTATAGTGCTAAACCAATGTCATGTTTTTCTAAATCAACACAATCAACTATAAAGAGGCCCTATAGTATAAAAACAGCATTAACTAACAAAAATTATAGCCAAAAAGTTAATACTGGTAAGGGAAGTTTTTATACTGCTAGGCCAAAAGCAGTTAATACTGCTAGGCCAAATTCAGCAGTAGTTAATGCTGTTAGGGAAAATCAGGTTAATGTTGTTAAGGCCTCAGCATGTTGGGTTTGGAGACCTACCAAACTTAACAGTGCATCAATTACTTTGAAAAGACATAATTATGTTGATGCACGAGGCAGATCCAAGTCAGTGTCTGATCGGCTGTGGTCCCAAAGAAAACGAATATCGTTATTTTCTATGTGTCAGGGTCTTCAATAAAAGAAAGATAAGGCTATGTTGACAATGGGATGCTTTTAGGCAACATGTCTCTTATCTTTCTCAGACTTCAGGTAATTGTTAAAGGATTTGTTACCTTGGGGAGAGCCAAGGAAGGATAATTACTGGAATGGAACTTATTATTAAAATTGGGAAGCTTTTAAAAAAAAAAATAAAAAAAAAATAAAAAAAAAAAAAACGTTAATTTTAAGGATGTGTACTTTGTCAAGGAGTTACAGTTTAACCTTTTTAGTGTCTCATAGATGTGTGACAAAAACAACAGTGTTCTTTTTTCTGACACTAGATGTTTTGTTCTGTCTCTTAACTTTAAGTTAGCTGATGAAAGTCAGGTTTTACTTAAAGTTCCTAGAAAGAACAATATGTACAGTGTTGATATAAAGAATATTGTTCTAATCCTAATAGAGAGTTTTTTATACTCTGTCTTGAATGCCAAGTCCGAATTGATGAATCATTGTTATTGCATAGGAGGCTAGGTCATGTAAATTTTAAAACTATTAATAAACTTGTTAAGGATAACCTTGTGAAAGGTTTACCTATAAAACGTTTTGAAAATGACCAAACTTGTGTTGCTTGCCTTAAGGGAAAACAACACAAAGTCTCCTATAAGTCCAAAATTTAGAACTCTATTACTCAGCCTTTATTCATGTTGCATATGGACTTGTTTGGTCTAAATTTTATGAGCAACTTAATGAATAATAAATATTGTCTAGTTGTCACTGATGATTATAAGCAGATTACGTGGGTTTTCTTTTTGCATCTAAGGATGTAACTTTAGTAGCATTCTTAAGAGTTTATAACTAAATATAAAATCTCAGTTGATTAAGAAAGTAAAGATAATCTGATGTGATAATGAAAAGATCGTTTTCGTGTCAAAAAATTGAGTTATGAGTGAGTTTTGTGAAATGAAAGGCATTAGAGGGAAATTTAGAGTATAGCTAGAACGCCTCTGCAAAAATGGTGTTGGCTGGAGAAGAAATAGGACACTAATTGAGGCTGCTAGAACCATGTTAGCTGACTCTAAGTTACCTACTACATTTTGGGCTGAAGCAGTTAATACTGCTTGCTATGTGCAGAATAGTGGTATTCGTAAGTCAAGCTCATTAACAAGACCCTTATGAAACATCTTTATAGGTGAACACCTTTTCTTCTAAGCTTCATGAAACCTTTTGGGTGTCATGTTACCATTCTTAATACCTTAGATCATTTAGACAAGTTTGATGGAATGTCTGATTATGGATTCTTTGTTGGTATAACTTAATTGAATAGTAAGGCTTTTAGAGTTATAAATGGCATTAGAAACTAGGAACAGTTAGAAAGAAAACTTGCATGTTAGGTTTTTGGAGGATAAGCCTATTATTGCAGGTGATGGACCAAAGTGGTTGTTTGACATTGATCTTCTAACAAAATCAATAAATTATGTACCAGTTGTTGCAGGTACAAATTCTAATGATTCTGTAGGTACAAAAGAAAGTGCTAGTACAGATCATTCTATTGAGGAGACAAGATCTAGAGAATACTACATTTTGATGCCACTATGGAAAGATGGTTCACTATTTGATTTTTCTTCAAAGGATGCTGGCAATGATGAACCACAACCTTCTAATGATGCTGAAAAGAAGGATGATGAAGGTGGAATTGATGATCAAGAAAGGACAGAAAAAAGTGCTTAAGATGTTAATATTGTTGGGCCAAGTATTAATACTGCCAGTACAAATTTAAATATTGGTAGTCTAAATATTAATAATGTTAGTCCAACAGTTCCTATTGCTTCACTTGAATCCACATATGTTGATTTCTTTGGTGATGAATCAGAATTAGATTTGAGCAACATTGCTACCACATATCCAGTTGCTACTACTCCAAATACAAGAATCCATAAATATCATTCACTTGATCATGTGCTTGGTGATGTGCAGTCTAGTGTACAAACAAGGAGAATGATAAATGAACAAGGGTTTATTAGTGTTGTTTATAAAGTAAAAACTCATGAAGACCTTTATACTTATCTATTTGCATGTTTCCTATCTCAGGAAGAGCCCAAGAAGGTAATCCAAGAATTAAAAGATCCAAGCTGGATAGAAGCTATGCAAGAAAAGCTTCTGCAATTTAAATTATAACAAGTTTGGACATTGGTAGATTTACCTTATGGCAAGAGGGCCATTAGAAGAAAATGGATGTACAGAAACAAGAAAGATAAGAGAGGTATTGTGATTAGAAACAAGACAAGACTGGTTGCACATGGTTACACTCAAGAAGAAGGAATAGATTATGATGAGATTTTTGCTCTAGTTACTAGGATTGAAGCAATTAGGATGTTCTTAGCCTATGCCTCATTCAAATATTTTATTGTGTACTAGATGGATGTAAAGAATGCATTTCTGTATGGAAAAATTAAAGAAGAAGTTTATGTCTATCAACCTCCAAGATTTGAATGTTTGAAGATCCAAAGTTCCCTGACAGAGTTTATAAGGTAGAAAAGGCACTATATGGTCTACATCAAGCTCCTAGAGCTTGGTATGAGACTTTATCTACCTATTTATTAGACAATAGATTCAAGAGAGGCCAGATAGATAAGACTTTGTTCATTAAGAGAATCAAAGGTGATATTCTACTAGTATAAGTTTATGTAGATGATATCATTTTTGGGTCTACAAGGAATGAGATGTGTACAGAGTTTGAAAAGATGATGCATAAGAAGTTCTAGATGAGTTTTATGGGAGAGCTCACATTCTTCTTAGGACTACAAGTGACATAGAAAGATGATGGGATTTTCATTAGTCAAGACAAGTATGTGGATGAAATTTTAAAGAAGTTTGGCTTTTCAACTGTGAAGACAGCAAGTACATCTATAGAGACCTCAAAGCCTTTGATGAAGGATGAAAATGTTGAAGATGTTGATTTTTAGTAATATAGATCAATGATTGGCTCATTGATGTATTTAACATCTTCAATGCCTGATATAATGTTTGCTATATGTGCTTGTGTAAGATTTCAAGTCACACCTAAAGTTTCACATCTTCATGCTGTGAAAAGAATCTTTAGATACCTAAAAGGTCAACCTAAATTGGGCCTTTGGTATCCTAAGGACTCACCATTTAATTTGGAAGCGTATACTGACAGTGACTATGTTGGTGCTAGTTTTGACAAAAAATCCACAACAAGAGGTTGTTAATTTATTGGGAGAATATTGATTTCATGGCAATGCAAGAAGCAAACTGTAGTTGCTAACTCTACTACCGAAGCAGGGTATGTAGTTGCATCTAGTTGCTGTGGACAAGTATTATGGATCCAAAATTAATTGCTTGATTATGAATACAACTTTATGAACACCAAGATTTTCATTGACAATGAAAGCACAATCTGTATAGTTAAGAATCCAGTGTTTCACTTAACGACTAAGCACATTGAGATTAGACATCACTTCATCAGGGATTCATATAAGAAGAGATTAATACAAGTGATCAAGATTCACACTGATCACAATGTTGCAGATTTACTCACAAAAGCATTTGATGTTAGTCGTTTTCAATTTTTGACTGCTAGCATTGGAATGCTTAATCTCTGAAGTGTTGATTGGATAGATTGATGATTGGAATAGGTTGAAAATGCTAAGGATGAAATTGGGGTTAAAACTAGTAACTCACAAAGTTAATGCTGCTGGGCATTACTTAGTACTGTTGGGCGAAAAGTTAGTATTGCCAGGAAACAAGTTAATACTGCTGGGCTAAGTTAATGCTGCCAGGCTACTTACTACTGCTAGGTTACCATTGGAGTTACAACTGCTGAGGGTATTCTTTGACTATAAAATGAAAACTTTATGTATAGGTTTCCTTTCTTACCTATTTACGCGCATACGATCACCCCCATATTCGTTATTAATCTTTTCAATACTCCCAATCACAAACCCAAAACTCAATTTCATCACCGACTTCAAACAATTATCATTCATGAAGGCTTTAAAATTTGTTGATTCACACAACATGGTCGCTTACTTGGAAAAATTTACAGAGCATGCTAATTTTGATGAGATAGTGGACTTTCTGAAGTCCAACTATCTATGTCTTTTATATTGAGCAGTTTTGGTCTACTACAAAGATCAAAATAGTCAATAATGAAAGACAAATACGTGCCAAAGTTAATGGCAAGACAATAGTAATATCATAATCATCTGTGAGGAGAGATCTTCAATTTAATGATGAGGATGGTATTGCTTGTCTTACAAATACTGAAATTTTTGAAAACCTTCAATTGATGGGATATGAAAAGCTTTCTGATAAACATACTTTTTATAAATCTTTCTTTTCCCCTCAATGGAAGTATCTTATACATACCATCTTGCAATGTTTAAGTTTAAAATCAGTTGCTTGGAATGAATTTGGTACAAATATTACATCTGCAGTTATATGTTTAGCTAAGAATTAAAACTTTAATTTTTCTAAATTGATTTTTTATGGTATGTTGAGAAACTTGGATCCTAATTCTAAAAAGTTTTTAATGTATCCAAGGTTTTTACAACTATTTTTGAATAATCAAATTGACAATCTTACACCAACTCTTAATGATGAGTATGGTACAACTTCTCATACTAAAAAGGTTTTTGAAAACATGAGAAGGCAAGGAAAAGATTTTTCAGGGACAGTGATACCATTGTTTACTACTATGTTGATACAACCTCAAGCAGATGTGGGTGAAGGTTTAGGACAACACACTGAGCCCCCAACACACACCTACTACTGCTTCACCATCTAATATTAAACCAATCCGTATTATTGCATCATCATCACAACCCTAAAAGACCCATAAATGTAGGAAAACCAAAAGGCCTACTGAGATATCTTAGTCTAGTGAACCTACTACCCTTGTAACAGATGAGACTGTCCATGCGGAGAGGGGAGACAGTATGGAAAGGGCTGCCATTATTGTTTCTAGCTTAGATGCAGAGCAAGACAGTGGTAACATCATTAGGATCCAATCTATGGCAACACTTAATGAGCCTATTCCTTAGGGAACTTGTTTAGGTAGTGGTCCCAGGAACTAAGAAACCATATTGGGGGGCAGACCTGCTCAAACTAGGTTTGAGAGGTTGTCTAAATAGTCTAATGACCCACCTCTTTCAGGAGTTAACACACCTAGAAGTGGGGAGGACATAATGAAACTAAATGAATTGATGGAAATTTGTACAAAATTGTCTGATAGGGTTCTTGCCTTGGAGAATGTCAACACTGCTCAGGATTTGGAGATTACTAGTCTAAAGAAGAGAGTCAAGAAATTGGAAAAGAAGAAAAAGGCAAGAACTCTACAACTCAAGAGAAGATTATTTAAAGTCAGGATTGAGTCCTCTGCTAATAAAAGTTTGGGTGATCAGGAGGATGCATCCAAACAGGGGAGGAATGAAGACCAAGATGATGATATTTCATTGTTTCAAAAGGATGTAGAGACTCAGGGAAGGTATGCTCATGATATTAATATTACTACTGCTAGTGCACCTATTACTACTGTTGGTGTATCTGTTAATACTGTTGAATCTAGTACTCCTCCGACAACAACTCTTATTAAAGATGAAGATCTCACAATTGCTCAGACACTTATGAAGATGAGAAGTGAGAAATCAAAAGAAAAGGCAAAGGAAAAAGGTGTATCTAGTGAGACTGCTAAAAGACAAATAAGAGGAGTGGTTATGAAAGAAGTTAGATTAATTGTACCACCTCAACCTTAGATTTTAGCAAAAGATAATAGAAAAAGCATCATGCAAGAGCTTGAGAAATTAGTGAAACTGAAAAGCAAAGATCAAATTGCATATGACAAAGAGGTAGCTTAAAGACTCTAAGAAAAGTTAGATAAAGAAATCAGGCTTGAAAGAGAAAGAGAAGAAGAAGCTAGTAATGCTACTTTGATTGAAGAATGTCATAATGTTCAAGCCATGATGGATGCGGATTATGAGCTAGCTACTAGAATACAGGCACAAGAGAGAGGAGAGTTGAGTATTGAAGAAAGGTCAAAGTTGTTTGTGGAGCTCATAAATGAAAGAAAGAAACATTTTGCATGACTTAGAGGAGAATAGCGGAGGAGAAAACCACCTACCAAAAGTCAAAAGAGGAATCAAATATGTACTTATATAAAAAATATGGGTGGATACAAGTACAATTAGCTGAAGAATAAAAGTTTTGAAGAAATTCAGAAGTTGTTTAACATAGAGATGAAGAGGGTGGATACTTTTGTACCTATGGATTCAGATGTAGTGAAAGGCAGTAAAAAGAAAGCTGAAAGCAGTGGAAAGGAAGCAGCTAGTAAGAAAAGAGCAGGTGAAAAACTTGATGATAAAAGTGTCAAGAAACAGAAGATAGAAGATGATGCTGAGAAAGAAGAGCTTAGAGCTTGTTTGGATATAATTTCAGGAGATGATGTTGCTATCAATGTTGAATCTTTGGCAACAAAATATCCAATAATTGACTGGAAGACACACATTCTAACAGAAAACATGATGTATTATTAGATCATCAGAGCTAATGGATGTTCTAAAAATTACAAGATTTTCAGTGAAATGCTTAATGATTTTGGCAGACACGATGTGTTGGATTTATACAGACTGGTAATGGAAAGGTTTAAGACAACAAGTCTAGAAGGATATGATAGATTACTTTGGGGAGATCTCACCACTCTATTTGAACCAAGTGAAGAAGATGAAATCTGGAAAGCTCAATAAGACTATACATTAATAAGCTGGAGGTTATTTGACTCATGTAGAGTTCATGTATTATTGATGGATACTGGAGTTGCTATTCACATGATAGTAGAAAAGAAATATCCTCTTACATATGAAATGTTTTCAAGGATGTTGGGTAGAAGGCTTGAAGTTGATCATGATAGTGAAATGGCATTTAAGCTTCTCAGATTTACAAGATCACAACTTTAGAAGTAGAAGAGTGTTTGGATACATCCTCCTAATGAAGATAAAGCTTTTAATCAAGAAACTTGAAGATTCAGAAGGTGAACATCAAGTTTAGGGGAGGATTATTGGGATTAAAAGACATCTAAAGTTACTGCTGCTAGTTATGAAGATTACTACTTCTTCTTATAGTTACTACTGCTAATGACGTTCAGAAGAATAGTCTAAGTTATTACTATTGCTAGTTGTAAAGTTACTACTGCTAGTAATAGTTACTACTGCTAGAAGTGTTTCTGCTGCTAGAGTCAAGTTAAGATTGTTAGTGTAATAGTTAGTACTGCTTATGAGATAAGTATAAGATATTTATGTAAAAGATATGTATCTGTTATTTAGTTAGAAGATCGTGATATCTTAGGAATATATTGTAAACCGACTAGGACTCCTTAGTGTATAAAAGGAGGACCTAGGGTATAGAATTCGATATCAGATCATATCAATATCTCTCAATAGTCTAGAAAATTGTTTATAGCTTCAAGGTTTTGTATAACCCTAACACTATCAAGGGTGTTCGTATTAATATATTGAGGCTTAAAGTTTGGTATTATACTAACTTGTTTGTTACTGTTTCATTGCTTATTCTTCTTAGTATTATAGACTAGATTCTGCATAGTCTTTGATATATTCAATCAAAGTTTCTACTATAGTTGTCTTGAATTTATTCAATATAACTAAGCCTTTTTCAAGCTAAGCAAGATCTATTCAATTGGGATAAACACTTGTGACTTCTTGTAAAGACATAAACATAAGGTCCTTAAACTGTTCTAAGAATTATAAAGTAAGCAATTGACTTGACATGTCTCCTTATCACGACATGTACATGATGTCATTGAAATATCCAAAGACTTATAACGTAATGTTAGCAATCAGCATGTTATGTCTTCTAGTTAAGACATGTACATAAAGTCCTTGAACTTCTCTAAGACTTCTATGTTATAGCATGCAATTGGCTTGAAATTACTATTAATGCCATTATGTTTGAACAAATTGGCAAGTATGTGAGCCAAATGGTATTAGGTTATCTAAAGAATTATGATACTATCTCATAATCCCATTACTCATAGAATACCACATCGTTATGGTATGTCTGATGTGTAAAATCAAACTCTGTTGATATTGTTTAATTTTTGATAACTTTAACTACCCTGCCTCTATTCTTATCAAGGTTAACAAAATTAAGTAAGCCGCGTGTTTACTCAATATGGTTCCAACCAAGAAAATAACTAAGACACCATCAAGTTATGGAATGGGAAGACTCCCATTAAGTCTTAACTGAAGTTCTAAATTTTTTGAGATCACATTAAGCGTGTTATTAGCAAACTAGAGTCAAGAACTGTCAGCATATACTATACATCCCACACGAGAACAATTTTATGTTACTCGACTTGCTACGTATTTGGCGAAAGTCTCCTCTTACATGAAGTAAGTGGGAGCATTTGTTTTGGAGAAAGTCTCTTCTTATAAAACCTTCTGAATGCACTAGCGAACGACATAATAAATGTTGAGATGTAGTCCATGAAAGAAAATCATTTTTGGAATTTGATTGATCTTTCATCAATCGTCGGTAAGACTAAGATGTTAAATTGGTTCTTCTAGGAGAAGACTAATATGGACAGAAATGTACACATATTTATATGCACACATAGTGGCAAGGGTTTTACTTATACTCAAGCGATTGACTATGATTAAAACTTCTTTTCCTTGCAAGCGTTAAATGAATAAAGATATTAATTACCATACTTAATTTCATAAATATGAAATATGGCAATTAATGTAAAAGCTCCTTCTTGAATGATTACCTTTGCGAGGACGTTAGGTAATCAAAAGGGTTTTTGTTTAACAACCCGAATTTAAGATCAATAATTCATCCCGAGCGTTATCTTATTCTCTAAAAAATTTAGAAAATTATTTATAATGTTTTGGTCGATATTATTAAAAATCGTCGTTTTAATTATTTACGAATCGTTCTTAGGATTTTTATCCTTCTATGTGTTCCATGTAGTTAAATATTCCTATTATATACCCCGTAAATTCTAATTTCTATTTTAATCCATACATTATTTATTTATTTGCTTTGGAGTAAAAAAAATTGAAAACTTCTCTTTTCACTCTCCTTTCTTCTCTTTTGGATTCGGCAGAAGCACAAAGACAAACACCCTTTGTGTTTGTGATTTTCAAATCATCAATTAACAACTACTAGAGGGTGTTTACTTGATCATCTATGATGAAATAAGTTACATGCAAATACTTTATGCATGAATGAACTCTTGTGAGATAATGGAAATTTTAATATGATAAATGGTTAAATAGGTTAGTGGGATAATCGATTGTAACAAAAAGGGTGATTTCGGGTTGTGGTTCGGTTAAGGTTGCGGGTTGAACCTGAGTGGGTACCAAAAGAGGCAAAAGGTGATTTTGATTTTTGGGTTAAGCTTGAATTGGAGTTGAGTTTTGGTTTGGTTCGAGTGGGTGAGCCGCGGCTAGGACTCGAGAGGGACGAGACGAACACTTTTATTTTCCGACCTTGCTTCCGATAGCATTGTGAGCCTCTTTTTAAAACTTTGTTTCGTTTGTTTTAATTATTAGATTTGGTATTAGTTAATGCATGTGATGAAAACGTTTGGATCTTGCGCCGATTTGTCAAGTAATATTAGATTTGGTATTAGTTAATGCAAGTGATTAGGCACATTAAACATAAGTTATATGTCATATTAAGCGTATTTTAGATAGGCTTGTGGGTTAAAAATGAGTTTTGAGCGTGTTTTGAAAGCAATATAAATGAGCAGAAAGTTTGGCACGCTAAACGAGGATCGATTTTTCATAAAATCTGAATTTAGGCTTTGAAATATGATAGAGCTATCCGAGACGATCGTTTCGATATATGGTAGAGCTTCTAACTCTTAATAACGAAAAAGTTACGGCGAAAACGAGATATATATTTTAAACATTTAATTTCAGCACTTGTATACATGGCGCTTGCTGTCAGGAATTTAAAAGCTCGATTTGGGCACTTTCGAGTCCGTTTCAGCCTTCCGGCGAAACACGAAAGTTGCTCAGAATGATGTTTTACTGTTCCGCGAGGCTCGCCAATCTTAAAATTGAGTAATAACGGGTCAAAACCCAGGGTCAAAGTCTGTCTTTTATTTAAAATAGTCAAAGTTCCAGCAGAATTGAAAAAGGGCATTTTGGTCATTTTCCGTCGAGTTCTGGGTCTCGGCTATAACTAAAAAGTCGTCCGGAATATCGATTTACATAAAATCTCTTTTTACTCCGAGACATGAGAATGTGATTTAGTGGGTCGTTTTAGTCGGGTCAGACTTAGAAAATAAATGTATAAAAGTCAAACAATAAAAGTCAAAGAAGACTTAAATAAACTTTGACGTGTTGAGAAGACGATGTCGATTAATAAAATAATATCGATTAATGTACTATTGTAAGTAATTATTTAGAGACCGTTGGTCGATTCTAAAAACGGAAGGTCCGAAAAATAGTAACTTTACCTTATGATCAAAATATAGTTTTAATAATTTGAGTTTAAGATTTATTTAGCGTCAAATATCCAACAATGCAACTAAGTATTGTCACAAATATATTTTTATAACGAGACTTACTAAATATAGTAACTTTTCGAAAGTAGTAACTTTCTAAAAATAGAAAGTTGTCGGTTAAACAATATATGGTATAAACAAATGAGTGGTCGTAACCTATTAGCGTGGGGTTTTTGGGTCTAAGGCGCAAGTGGATTTCTCATCACATGTATGACTAAATGTGTGTATATATATATATATATATTATAAATATGATTCTGTTGATACGATGAACGCATCGTCGATCGTACTTTTCAATATAGTAACCGAGCGACTCTAATTATAGGTCGTGATCACGTTTGTGGATACTCGTACTAGGCTTCTTCATTTGATTATCGACTTTGAATCAAGGTGAGTTCATAGCCCCATCTTTTCTTCTTTAATGGTTTTCATAACTATTTTCGGGGTGAGAATACATGCTCGTTTTACCAAATAACTTATTGATTCCAATTTCATAAGCGTTACATGAATGTTTTTACTAAAGACTTTACTTGCTCTTCACATGATTTCTAATACATGTTTGATACATGGTTGTATACCATTGAATTTATTTAAGCTTGAATTGCTTACTAAATGATTTGAGATCATTGTTTATCTATTTACAAAACTGTGAGTTTTTGAACATATTACTTGTTTTAAATTGGACACAAGTGCTTGAAGGGTATGCTTGACCCAAAAAAATAAAATTAATGAGTTATATCTGCATGAGAACCTATTGCAAAAAGGCCCCGAATTTCATGCACGTTAATTACTCTATGATGGGTAAGCGCTAGTACATTAAGTAGATAATTGGTCCGTGACTAGTCCTGATCAGGGGTTGTTGACCTCCATGGCGCGATCCACCCCTAAAGGACATTGTATTGAGAATTTCTTAAGGTATTATTGCAATATTACCTAGTTTGAGGGGCCAATTATATGCATATATTATATGCTTGGTTAACGTTTCGGATGCCGTAGCTTAATGCGATAAAATATATTAATTTCATTTACTTGACATTAGCATTTCGTTTCATTGGTCGCAGGCTGATCAAAACCTTGGTGGTCCACAATAAACATTACTTATTTAATTGGAATCACTATTTGAATTCGAAAATAATTCTTTGAAATGTGGTAACGCTACTTTTTTTTACTGAATACTTATTGATTTATTTCAATGTTGCTTTTACTTAAACCTATGAATTCACCAACATTATTGTTGACGTTTTTACATGTATTTTCTCATGTTATTATTTTGCTAGCTGAGCATAAGGAGCACTCGAGTCGCGCGGATATCAAAACTTTAAAGACTTGGTTTTCATACACATACATTCAACGACCATTTATTATTAAAATATACAAAGGAGTCATGTTTAAACTCTTGTAACTTTTATTAAAAAGGAATTAATGGAACCTAAATTTACTCTGATATTTATTAATCGAAATGTGACATTTTATTAAACGTCCTCTTTTGAGGTCGATTTGCGTGTAACTTTGTGTGTTGAACTATGAATAGCGCCCCAGAGTGGTATTCCGCTGCGATTGTTGTGATTTTGGTGGGTGTTACATTTGTAATCCAAGTAATCTTTAGAAAAATGCAAGCTAGTCAGAGCATGCATAAAGGAGCTAGAAATCTAAAGTTATAAAATCAATAATTGATACTTTGTATTAAAACAAAGATAACCCTGAGTTACTGGGGGGTACCTATAAAGCTAGTCGGAAAGCAATATGTTTTGTCCTTCTCCATGCCCCTCTCTACCTTCCAATAACATTATCCTCCTTATCCTTAAGTAATACCCTCTTTTCCTCTCTTTACCAAAATCCGCAGCCTTCCTATCTTATAATTCTTCCTCTGATAATGATAAATCTCAATTCCTTTCCGTACGTGTTCTACGTCCTCCAGAGTTTATGCCTAATTTCCTACTCTTTTAATCCCTATCCTGCACCTTACTTCCGCCCTACTAAGCCCTCCCGACGTCCTCCTCTGATATCCTTCACGAACCTCAACCTATTTCCTGTCGTAAACCTCTGTAATCCTAAGAACCGATGTCCTACTATCTCTATCTCATGTGTTTTTCAAATATTGAATGATATTTCACCTAAGCTGGATTTTAATTCTTAGTTTGGAATAATATTTCCATCGAGAGATATACGAAATTAAAACCTACAACAAAAAACAAAAAAAAAAAAAGACCTTGGAACAAATGTTTTATAGGATAAACAAACCGATTGATCAGTCTAACATACTAAGACACATTAAGCAAGAACTCAAAATTCTATCTCACCTGATAGTTTAACACATGCATGAAAACGTTTAGTTTAGCTAAAGGTTTCATTATGTATGTCATGATATGTATTAGACTAAATATAACACTTAAATGAATGGAAGATAAATCGACAACCATAGTAACTAAGTGAAAGTCATTAGACTATTATTAAAAGAATGTGTGAAAAGGCCTACAAAGGACTAAAGACATGTTCATCGTTTATGAATTTTTGATAGATATTAGGGTTAGATGTATATACACTAATGCTTATATTTGATTGAGATTGATTCCTCAACCCTAGTCATAGCAGGATTACATCGTAAATGAAAATCCTGATAACTAGACATGCTTTCGATTGAAAGTGTTGTTGCACTATTCAAAAAGAATAAGAATAATTCACAGATATGGAAGCTGAAAGAAGATTGTCTTATAAAAGGATGGATTTTCTTGATTCCAAACAACCTATTTAATGTAATTGTGACTATTCAGTATTATTTATAGCACATGAAACGTCACATATACAAAATAACAATTCATCATATTATTTAACGTTCACTTCTTGGGAGTTTTTTGAAACAAGTATTCTCAAAGTTCACATTGTGACAACTTAGTTTGTTACGTTTACAAAGTCAATGAGTCATCTACCAACATGTTTTATCATGTCAGGAACATTGATCTATCGACTGCTAGTTAGGCTTTGTAATATCTGTTTTTAGTATTTGGATAATGGAACGTTAAGCAGTTGTATTAAGAAATGAATTGATATACATGGTATGATCGTCTTCATTTTACAACTGTGTTCTATATTTTCATGTTTAAATCCATGAATAATTTATTTTGATTCTACACAATCCTTTGCCAGATGATGTACAGAGTATCATAAAAATACCGAAAATTTCGATGTGTATTGGTCATATCATAGAGTATGAATAATAATGGATTATACCTGCCAAACTCAACTGTTGTTCATACAGTGATGAACATGACTGACCCAACCTACAGTATTCACTACATTGGATCGGCGTCAATATGAATCTCGCAATTGGTTATGTCTCTCTTACTCAGAACTTGAGATGCAAGTAGTTTTGTGTGTATGGAAAGTCAATTCTAAGATAATGCTTCAACCGGACCAGTTAAAGGCTACTATAAGGCCAATTGTTCAGGATGGATGTGAAACACATAACGAAACAAAGTGCAAATCAAATAGGATTTGTTACTTAACATACTAACCTAAATACCCACTTGTTATGAAGAAAGATACAATTGAGGCCCCGTCGATGATTTGAACAGATGAATGTGTGCCGCACCCAAATGTAATAAAATGATAGCTTGATTAATTTGGTACCCAGTTTCAATGTCTATATCGAGAAACAGAATTGTTAAACATAAGAATGACTTATGATCCATGTTAGATGTTCAACATAGTATCTGAAACAAAGGATCTAAACCATTTAAAATAAGATATTTAAGAAACTATCCTCATATGTATAACACCCCGTGTTTTAGGGTCAGTGTACGTTGTTAATAAATTCATTATTTATTTTTAGTATTGTACGCGTTTCTTTTAAATTGAAATCGTTAAGTTAAATCGCGTAAGCTAAAAATTACCGTTTAATGTAAACGGGAATCAAACAATTAAATGTTTACATCAAGCAAGTGTTAAGTAATTATTTAGAGGATAATTATTAACTTTCCTCATTTTATTTTTATTGGTTACGTAAAGTGTTTACGTTTCGCGATAAAATACGTTTAGGCATACCCGGAACCACCAAAACCTTTCTACGCTTCAACAAATACCCATTTTTATACCCAATACCTAAAGTTTTATAAAAATGCACCTACATATATCATATAGGCCGAATTATATGCAAGAAAAACAAACCAAGACTTACCATTTCAAGTGTATATCTTTATGTAATAAACTACAACTTGTAACACGGAAATAATGTAAAATATTTTGCATAATATCAAAAATCAAATATGTACTCCCTTCCCCCCCCCCCCTATTCGGCTTAAAATTAAGTCTCATGAGGACATATAGCACACATTTATCCACTTGATCTTATGTACAACATAACTTCATTAAACCTCATCTCTTTTTGACCAAAGACTTTCCCTAATTTCCTCAATATGTCTAAGACTTCCATGTTCATTCTTTGACTAGTCTTCCTAGTATATAAGGCCTTAGTTAGTGGAAGTAAGACATACATATTCATTTGCTAAGTGAAAACATCACAAATCCTCTCCAAACCCACGACACACCTCAAATCACACAAACAACTCATACAAAACTCATTTACAACATTTACAAGCATTCCTACATCATTTCTAAGATAACCTAAGGTGTTTAGAAGGCTTGGTTAAGCATTTGCAAGTGTTAAAGCAAGAAGGTTCAAGATTAAGGTTTACCTTGGAATTAGGGTTTTCAAGTGTTGTAAGCTAGGGTTTGATTTCTAAATAAGGGTTTAGATCTTGTTGTTCATCACCACACTTCATATTAAAGTTACCTAAAACTCTTAAAATCTTTACATTCATGATTTTATGCATATATAAAGTTTGTATAGTTAATCACCATCTAAGGAACTTATCTACATGAAAAATGGATTTTTACACTTGTTTATGAATTGGTAAACTTTTATATACGTTATATGGATGTTGATATCATGTTATAATGGAAGCATAAGTAATATACAAGTGTGGTTTATGTATAAAAAGCTTATATAAACTAGTTACCTAAAAAATATACTTAATAAGGTTCATGAATAAATAAGTATGTACACATTTGAGTCTTGTGATTCTTGGACAATACATGGACAAATCATGGACTATGGACCCTAAGGATGTAAGACATGTGATAATAAGTGTGGTAATAGACTTGTAACAAAGTGGTTAAGCTAAAAAGTTATAAAAATTAGTTTTAAACACATTTCATCAAATACTTCAAAACTCTCTGTTTTTATTCGAAAATAAATATATTTATTTTATATTTTTATAAAATACTACATGTCATGAGGATTCCAACCATATAAGAAACTTAAAAATCCGCTTTATAACTAAGGAGATACGTAGTTTACAAGTTATACGTTAATAAACGGGTTTATAAAGAAATTTTATAAAAACAAGTTACAAAATACTTCTGATATATAAAATGGGATATTTTTATCAAATATTACATATTTTTAGAATTCCAAAACATTAAGAATCAAAATTTTTGGATCAATAACGAAGGTGTTATGAATTTCGCAAGTTTATGATATTAAATAACTTTATAAAAATAATTTTATAAAGGTTACTGTTCATATCAGAGATATATATTTTAAAAACATCATTAATTAGATATAAATTTTAATTACGAAGACGTGCTCGAAAGAATTACTAAAATCGGAGCTAAAACGAGTAAAATACGACATTTACGGGTTTACGACGATTAATTTTATAAAAGTCCATGAACAGTAAAGAAAGTACTGTTCACCAGAGGACCCAAATTATGAAAATGTAATATTTTAATATATCTTTCTAATACGAAAGCGTTAACGTAAGAAACATACAAATCGGGATTAAAACGGAAAAGTTGCGTCGTTTTTACTAAAGTAATATTTATAAACGTTTCTACTTTATAAGTGTTGTTTTACAAATGCAATTAGATGGTGATGTAGCTATATAGAATTATATATGGTATTAGTTAATCAAAATTCTTAGTACTTATACGACCTATATTGAATTAGGTTGCATTCGGTCATTATCGTGACGCATTTTCTGTGATATATTTGTTATCATTCACACAAGGTGAGTTCATAGCCCCACGTTTTACATTTATAATGATTTACAAGTTTTGGGGTGAGAAACATATGCATGTTTTACAATAGGACGCAAGTGGACATTTTTACATTACGATTACGTGTTTGCCTAAGTAGCGATAACCCTCTGAGCACATTATCGTGAACTATCAATTACTTGTTGTAAGCGTGAATGTTATAAATAGATCTATTTGGGATTGACATCCCCGTTTGGGTGAGTCATGCTCACTGTGCCGGTATGCCGGACAACAAACGTATACCATGTCGGACATAGGATGTTGCGGGTTAGAACATCATCACGGGCAATGTTGGCAATTTATATTGCAATTCATACATGTCGAGCTTCAGTGTTATGAGCTTAGGAAAACGTAATCAAATTTTATGATGTTTGCATCTGTTGCATTATCATGGGGAAATCTTACGGTCCTACATTATACATTTTCAAACCTATGAATTCACCAACATTATTGTTGACATTTTAAAGCAATGTTTTTCAGGGGATCAATAAGACACGAGGTGCAAGGGATACATTGGTGGTTTTTGATTTGGATGTTACATTAAAGATTTGGTTGCATTACTTTTGTATAATCATTATGAACTAGAATCTTTGTATTTTGAACAAGTGAAGCTTCGGGCTTTTTGTAACAAACACTTTGCTAAATCCAATGTATCGGTTTTTAAACGACTTTTGGGTCATTCTTATATATATATATATATATATATATATATATATATATATATATATATATATATATA
>BQNB010027205.1:0-57844 GCA_026074375.1 Tanacetum coccineum | reverse complement strand
ACACCGTGCCAAACTGCCAAATTATGAAAAGTTCACGAATAAGGTCAAGCTTTTTTTAACTGTTATAAAAGGGGACACAGGTTAGGGAAATAGACGTCCTCTTCTTTATGGTTCAACATAAAGTAAGTAACATATTAACTGTTATAAAAAAGGACACAGGTAAGGGGAAGAGAGGTCCTCTTCTCTATGTTTCAACATAAAGTAAGTAACATAGGTATTTATTCACATAAACTTTAAAGGCAACATTATTTAAAGGTGTTAAAAGAGAGTTGTTACCAAGTTTTTAAATTCCAGATTTGTACTAATACATGTATTGCCCACCTGATCTAATAAAACAGGTAAGGCTGCTGAGGTGCCAACTATTCACAAAAACTTTAAAGGCAACATTCTTATAAAAAACTGATTTTTAAAAAATCTCTTATGCTTTTCCTTCCATTTTTCTACAGCCATTTGACTAACGTAACATAATCAATAAATAACATTGCATAAACGTAAGACAAATATTTAAGAGTAATGAATAAAAGAAGAAAAGTAGCTGAACGTCGTCATAAGGCCATTTGTTAAATAACAAAATACCGATGCTAGTCTTGTTAGCCCCAATATTGATGCCTTGGGGCTGGAATTTGGTGTGGCTGCTGCTGGAATGTTCATTGAATTTTGTATGCTTGTTATTGCAGTATTTGTATGATGCATATTCATCACGCTTAAAGACAACCACCAAATGTACGCCTAGGATTTTGTTGTCGTCACGCGTGTCGAAATATAAAATAGTGTATTTGAACACACGTGAAGTAAGAAGCCTACGATATAATGAATGCACCTTGGTCCTGGTGTACGTACTTCGTCGGCTTCAAACATGACGCTAGGAATGATCGGGAGTAACGTGTGTCATTTATTTGGCTCAGATAGAAGTTTTAGCTAGCAGTATATTGCAGCTGCGTACAACAAAGGTAGCCTAGCCAAGCAATATTCGACTTCTGTTCATCATTGCCTTTCTAAACTTGTGAGAAATAATAGTTTACCAACTGTGAACACCCACTATGAGGACATGTTAGTTAGTAAAATAATACAAGAAATAATAAAGAAATGATATTATTCATTATGTGAGATGCCAAAAGTCTACATTTAGAATATAGGTTAATAACTGATCAAACCAATAAATATAAAATCCCAAATGAGCCCAAGCAATCGCGTTTGGCTAACCCGCCATAGCTGCAAATGCAAGTATTTGCCTAGCCAAGATACGAATAAGGTCAAATATAACAACAACACCATTAATAGCAACAAAATCAGTCCACAAATCAAAGGATTTACAAACGGCTAGCTAAACAGTAGGGGTGAACCGGGCCAGCTTGGGCTGGATTACGGGTGCTCATAACTGTGGCAAATAGCCATAGCTTTTAAATTTATATGAAATTCGTTGAGACACATCACACCCTGACACTATCGGCATTCGTATTTGTCATGTGTAATATTCAGCAACAATACATTGATGGAGGTTGCCTAGGCGAGATATTCTCGCACTCAACCATCCGTCCACCCAACGCAGCAAGAGCTACAACCGTATAATTAAACGAATCAACTTAAATCAAAATATAAAACTTATCTAAAATGCGAAGTCAGGTGAACAAATACGAAGTAAGGTAAACAAATACGATTCCAATTTCAATATGCTTAAAAACTCACCAAAACAGGTAAACTAAGTTTTCCCCCAATTTATCACACCTAAAAGAGCAGCTTTTAACTGAATCTTTTTTTGCATTTAACCACCAAAGACAGAACCCAAATACCGGGTAACTTTAGACCCTCTATTTTTAAATCCGTAAAAAGGCCATGACCGCAAATCCAATAACTTACCACGGCAATGCAAAATTGCTAATATGAAGCCTGCGCCACAAAACCACAGCGAGAAGGGTGAGCCCGCAATGGCTGCAAATCTAAAAATTTGCCCCGCCAAGATACGCATAACTTCAAATCCTTGATTTTTAAAGCCTTAAAAAGGCCATGGCTGCAAATCTAATAACTTGTCACGCCAACACACTATATGAATCCTGAGCCAGGAAATAATTGTTTGCTCTAAAGTTTTCTCATAAGCTTTTTATTTAATACGTTTAATACATAAGCTGAACACCTGCCATAGCTGCGACCACAATCTAGGTGTAGTCGCCTTGCCAAGATGTCAGGGTCGGCAAACCACAATGGTTCTGGAATTTTCTAGTCGGTTTTGTAACATTTTCTTACAGAAATGCTGAGATAGTAAGATGTATAGAAGTGTGGTACTTACTCGGTATAATTGAGGTACAATGTTACTGCACACATTGTATAAAACAGAACCGAACGTGTCAACGTTATCGTACTGGAAGCTCAGATAGGATTATAATTGAACAAAAATGATGCATCCGCCATGACTGCAACCGTAATAAGTTGCCCCGCCAAGATACGGATAGTCTCAACTTTGTCGAGGCCTTTCATAGTCATCACAGCCTCACCAACTTCCCAAATGTGTGTTAAACGTCCAAAATAGTCGAACGACACTCAATAAGTCATGTTTGCTAACATTTAGCGCAAACGGATATCAAAATCATTAGCTGAAAACAACATAAGGCAATGTAAAACCTTTAGATAACAAAACACCCTAATTTGTTTTTACCCATTTTTTAGGGTTTTAATAAAACACTGATTTAGTAATTAAAACCTTTAAACTAAACTCTATTCTAAAGGTTAACTACACTTCATCTCACAAAATGATTACAATAAACTGTTATATATATGATACATTTTAGGCTCAGATGTGTATAAGGGGGAAGGGTGACAGAAAGATCTGAATTCCGCCATGGCTACAAAGAAACCCGGTTGCATAGTAACCATTTATACTACGTCATCCGGTCATTTCCCTGCCAAGTTACAGTTGGATACTCAATGCCCCATTTCATTTCACTCAGATTACAACAATCATCACAACCCATTCTTGTTTATGAAATTATCATCCTCTATTCCAACAAATAACTCTTGACACACATACATGACTAATCGTGTTTGAATACTATGTACTTTTACCATCACTAATTTGCAGCTATAGCTTTTCACTACTGTGGTTTCACAGCAACAACACAAACATGTGTCATAAAACACGTAACCCGCGTTAATGGTTAACTTATTATCGGCCAAGATTACAAATCGCTCATCGTCACACACCGATCAACATAGCCACACACTATAAACGGCGACAACAATGAGATCGGTGACATCGAAGAGACAATTAACCGAACCCAATCATTATGATAGTAAACCATAACTGAATCTAATTTATCACACCTAAAATTAACCGAATCTAATCTTTATCATAAATAGAAACCCTAACAATCACAAAAAAACAGAAACTACAAACCCTAACCTAATAACCCTAATTAAGAGAGTCGAATCTAAATAAAAAATCAAATAAAAAAAAGATGGAAATCAGAACATACCTTATGGAAGCAAATATAATAAAATGAAGATAGATCCCATAAACACAAAAATATAAGTGAATCATGGACAGGTGGCATTCCAAGAGAGTTAAGAGAAACTAATGATTGACACATAATCAAGAATGAAGATGAGTCACCATGAATACCCACTATGGAGACATGTAACTGCTTTGTGGATAAGGGTGCAGGAACACACCGATGAAGAAGAGAGAAAAGGAGTGAGAAACAATAGTTTACCAACTGTGAACACCCACTATGAGGACATGGTAGTTAGTAAAATAATACAGGAAATAATAAAGAAATGGTACTGTTCATTTTGTGAGAAGAAGTGAAGTCAAAATATGTACTAATGTTTAATATTCAATTAAATTATTAAATCATTATATTTTGTTTATTAAGATCATTATATTAAAGTGTTTATTCTTTTGAGTCACTATACTATTATAAAATATTTATTTAAGTCATTGTAATATGTATTATACTTGAAAGGTCATTATACTTTTATAAAATATATAATTAAGTCATTGTATAATTATTTTGTTTATTAAAATCATTATATTAAAGTTTTTATTATTTTGGGTCACTATATTATTATAAAATATTTATTTAAGTCATTGCAATATGTGTTATACTTAAAAAGTCATAATACTTTTATGAAATATACAATTAAGTCATTGTATAACTATTTCGTTTGTTAAGATCAATATATTAAAGTTTTTATCCTTTTGAGTAATTATACTATTATTAAATATCTATTTAAATCATTGTAATATGTATTATACTTAAAGGTCATTGTCGTGACTCTACAGGATCCTGTTACTGGTACGTGGAACATGGATAAAGGTTGAAGACTAATCTAATAACATACTAGATGAGAGGGAAATAGATTGTTTTAGTGAGAGAGGGGGTTGGATGAACACTTAGAGAGAGAAAGTAAACATATAAGAGAACTTGTATTAATGTGTGAAAATAAACAACCAACCACCTCTCTAAAGCATGAAGAGGTGTATAAATACCTTAATGAGGCCAGCCATGGATATGCTTACATGGGCTTTCCATGGGCTTTTCCTAACTTAGCCTATTAAAGTTCCAAACATAACTAAACAAGCTAATGATAGTTATCTATGGAGTGACCAATACTTTCCTAGGATTTTTGTATTCCTAATAATCTCCCCCTAAAGGAGGTCACTCCATTTTACAAAAACTTAAACCTAGCATACTATGCTTTATCTTTAGTCTTGAGCTATCTTTAACTTGTGATTTGATGTAGTGATCATTGACTTTAGGTTTGAGCTTGTTCCTTTATCTTGACTTGAATGTGAAAATGTAATCTTGAACACCTTAAGATCATCAACCAAGCATAATCTTGTTTTTCCATCTTGTAAACTTTGCCATCTTGTAAACTTGTGACTTCTGGACCGACATGCTCATACCTTTCTTGATATGTAAACTTGAAAAGCTTTAATAATGCATTTTTCTTGAGGTTCTTTAACTTTAACACTTAGTCAGGTATCAGAGTAGCGGAAGTCTTGAAACATGTACTTGAGCTTTCATGACGTCTTTATATTTGTCGGTCAGGTATGAGCATGTGGCTATGAATCATGACTCATCGGGAATTAGCTACACCAATCGTCGGGAGTACCTGCAGGTTTAGGTTAGTGATAATCAACAGTTATGGACGAGAGTGTCTTTGTCACTTCGTCGAATACAGTTGTAATAACCACGGTTCCCCGTTGATCAGTATAAATATTGCCCGTGATAAGGTAGAATTCTGAGGAATCTCCTTGACAAGGTTTCGTAGCTGCACTAGCCGTTCTTATTACCATAGCGTCTCAAAGCAGACAACACGGTATGAGTGAACCAGCAAGATGAAGTCTCACCGATTGAATAGAAAAATCGATTTGAAAATCAATCGACGTGTCACTTGCTAAAGTGGTTTTGTGACACATCGAGAGTGTTAATCATTTAAAAAATTCATCATTAATCGTCAATTCATAACCTGGAACAAGTTTGATTCTTATAGAATCGCACCATCATTTCTTTCCAGGTGTCATAAGTTTGACTCATATAGAATCACACACGTCACCTACCATGAGCTTGTTTGATGTTGGCTCAAGCAGGATTTCCATCTTTATTATGAATATTTAAATATCACTCTAACGTTCTGGCAAAATTACAAGGATAATGCGTAGGACTTCTTAATATATATCTTGTTATTCACATTGTGTAACATAGCAAGCATAATTTAACAAGTGTCCTAATGAGATTTATGGATGATCTCTTATGGCTCTAGACTCAATAGTGCACTTTGGTTTTAGTGATCGGAGGCTAGAGCAGACTGCTACCTTTTCAATATCAACTAACTCGGAGTGAGAAAGTCAACAGAAATGCGTGTAATCTCTGTGAAAAGTGAAACAAGAGTCTGTTGAGAGACCTTGAGTGGCTAGGGAGGGTTGTGCATAGCGTCACTGGGTCCATGACTGTCTTCAATGTCAGACAACAGCTTAGTGTTTCTGACAGTTTATGTATTGACCCGGTTTCTGCCTAAGTTTATAGAGGGCTTCTTTCTTTACACCATTTATCCTTACATTTTTTTAATTCTTCAACCCCTTCAGCGCTTACCGAGACTTCATAACTAGTACTTTGTTGGGTTTGTTCCAGTACTAGTTCCATCTCAGTTGGCACTTTTCTCGATTCTCACTTTTTCTCCTTTTGTATCATACCTAAGGACTTCTACACTATCTAGTGGATATCCCTGGGTAGATCCCTCCGGTTCTGGCTGGATCATGGGATTTGAATACCTATGCCTAACCACCTTATAACTCCATAAATTTAAGTACATGGTCGGTCTTTTAGGTATTCCATCACAATCAAAACCAAAATCATTGAAAAGTTCAATCAAAGTGTTTGATATAAAGATTTACACTTTGAAAGTTTTCATCATCACTAAAAGCTCCCCCTTAATATTTGAGGGTATATAAGATAGTGTTGAGTACAATAATTTGAAATTTTTTGAATTTACTAAGAAATTATTAAATTTTGTACTCGAGCACTCCTTATTTTCACCATAAGTCTACACTACATATATACAAATTCACAAATTTATATTATTTACGAGGTTTGACCTGAGTGATGAGAACATCATATGATGGAATCATATGGTTCTTTGTAGCAGCCGAAGGTCTCCTCCGTAAGGTCTTCCACCAACAAACTTTTCCAGACTACGCATCAACCTTCTATCTCTGAGTTTCTTATCAATGGCATTGATCATCACCCGAGCTCTCTGCTTGTCTTGTTTGCTCCATTTTCTCTTTGGCAAGTACTCCATCTGAATCCCAGTAGCAATATCATTAAGAGCGGTGCGAACATGGTTTAGTGTGCCGTCACTGAACTTGTGAAGTTCATCAGTGCGCATCAAACGATTTATGTCCATGTCATCTTGATAGATAATGCCTTGGATATCATGGTAAGCAGTGTAGGGAGTCATTTTTTGAGATCTGAACGGTATGAGTCTGGTCTTGAGAGATTTATCTTCTTCTGGTAGCTTTTAACTGCCAGTTGTAAATCCTCCACACGTTCTTGAATGACAATGCGTCTCGTGTACATTCTCAAAGCCACATTTAGTGCAAATCGTTCATCCAAATTGAGGTTGGTCAGCTTACCTTGAACAAGAAGAAGTAACATATCTTTAATGTCTTGGCGACGAAGTCTTTTGAAGTTTCCTTCTCGAAACCTGTACATCTGATCGTCCTGCCTTCGAACAGTAATCTCTTCCAAATGTTTGTAACCAAAGAATTCCATGATCTTGAGACTGGTAACAACAATGATCCTGTGTCTTGAGTAGACATCTTTTGAAGTTTCCATGTTGGTAGCATATCCATAGAATCTCTGACATTTTGGTCCCCAGTGATATGCTCCCCAGTAGGCATGCTTGTCGTAGACAACTTGTGCCAGACTCTATATACTTCTAGGAACTTTGTCTTCAATCCACTTAACATGACCGTAATCAGCAGCCTTCGTCTTGGTAAGTGAGGTTGTATATTTTTGACTTAAGCTTACTCCTTTCAGATATTCGAGATCATTATTGATGAAGTGATCAAAAGGGATAACTTGACAACCTCATGCATTCTAAATTAAAGGAAGGGGCTTGCTGAGATCATGGGGATACGGTCTTCCTTCAGGATTATGCCAATCTAACTGATCATTAGTAGCTTTGAATACTTATTCCAAGTGGTATTCTAATTCCACTACACTCTTGCACGTGCCTTTCATGGGATCATATGTTGGACCGGTCAACACATCTTGAGTCAGATTGTTTAATTTGAGCCGGTTCATGATAAAGGCAGAGAAATCGATGGGAGTAGCCAGAAACTCATTAAACGATGATTGTGTGCTTAAATCTTGAGCCAACTGAGTCATCCATGATTGAGGAGGTCGGTCATCAATAGTCTTTGTTTTGTTCCATTCATGATTAGGAGTTTGAGAGCCTGATGGATTCCACAGTCATTCATCAATATCTATTATCTCTCTTACAGGCGATATATCATCATTTCCTGTGTTGAACTCTTGATGCAATGGTTCTTCCAAATCATCAACCCTTGGACCATGCTCCTCTGCTTGAGCAGACTTGCCTGATGATTTTGGTTGAGATCTGGATGCACCTTTTGAAGAACTTGTAGACTTGGACTCCTTTTGAGTTGCTTCTTTTGATGACTCTACCTTGCTTGATCTCCTTCGCTTCGTTCCTCGGTTTGATCCAACAAAGGGTTCTTCATCTTTGTCTTGATCATCACGTCCTCTCTTTAGGGTCACCACATCACCATATGAGGCAAAGAGGTCCTTGTCCGAGTTGTACGATTCAATTAATGTATTGTAGAGATTCTTCTGAATGTCTGATCTGTTCATTGATTTATTTTCTTCAATTTTGTCGATGAGAATCTTCTTTAACTCGAATTCTAAGAGAGATGCTGCTGCAACATAAGATAACTGAAGTTGATTGGATGATCTAGCTAACACTTCAGCTCCTAGAGATTCTGTGACATACTTCTCAACCTTGGCATGATCTTGGATACTTTAGCTTTAACCTGATCCTTGATTATGGCCTTAATGTTTGAGTCTATCTGTTTAAGAAATTTGTCATTCTCGGCTTGAGCTTCTTCTCTGAGCTTGTTGGATTTTAGCTGAACTGCCACATTTACTGCATCTTTCATCTTAGACGCAAGGTAGTTATCAACAATGCCCGAAATAGATGATAAAGCTTCAGCAAATTGATTGGTTTGTTTGAGCTCAGATAGTTCAGTCTCTAATGAGGACACCCTTCGTTCAAAACCAAATAGAGATGTAGAGTTAGGGATTTCTGGAAAAGTTGTTGTTGGGCTAGTTGTTGTTGTTGTGGAATCATGTGTTTGTTGTTGAGATTGAATTATTAGAATGGGTAGTTGAGGAATTATAGAGTCAGAAGAAGGTGTCTCAGTAGTGGCGGAAACTGATACATTGACAGGAATATCTGATTGAACGTTTGGATTTAAAACCGAGTCGATAACTGTATCTGAAGAGGGATTAATGAATTTAGACATCATATCTGATGAAATAGAGGAGCTTTGTTGTTGCACTACTGTAGGTTCAGTAGTTAAAGTCACGTGAACCTCTTCCGTTTCTTGATTAGTTTGAGCATCTGTCATTTCCGAATCTCTTTTATCCAGGTTGAGATTAAAGTCTCCGTACAGTTCCTCATCATCTTCATCTTCTTGTTCTCCTCCCATAACATTATCATCATCCTCTTGATTTTCTTCTTCATCCGACATTTCATAACCAGGTTCTGTTGAAACCATCTGATCAGAAGATACTTCATCATCATCATTTGCTTTTTCTTCTTCTTTTTCCTTTTCATGATCATCTGCTTTGTATATGGACAATTTTGGGTGAACAAAAGTATCTCCATCATCATCTGATTCAGTTTTTCCATTGTCATTCTCTTGATCATCATCTTCATCATCATTGTCATTTTCACTGTCATGCTCATCATTTTCTTCCTCATCCTCTCCTTGACTGGATGTCCAAGATTCTTCTTCACTCTCTGATCTGTATACGGGTACATTGAGAACCTCTGGTTTGTCACCGGCTCCTTCATTTATACCAGATACGGTATGTTGTTGCTCATCGGGAACCTTTGACTGTATGTCAACTCCATCACCTGAGCCACTTGCGTGAGAGTTGTGGAATTATTTCTTGCTTCTCTTGGTTGCCAACTTCATTTGGTCAGCTTCAGATAATGCAACCTTAGATAGCACTGTTAAACCTTTTGACTTTGTTGCAGATTGCTTCATCTTGGCAGCTTTATCTCCCTTAGCCGAAGTCTTGATTCTTTTTCCTTTAGAAGCTTGAGTAGGCTTCGTCTTGGGAGATGATTCAGAATCAGCTTTCTTCTTTGTAGATTTTGGTTTTGGAGTCTTTTCACCAGTAGCATAAGCACGGTAAGTCATGTAGGCTTCGGACTCCAACATGGCTTGGTTGGTCAAGTGCTGAGGGAGAATAGCACCGTATACTTGAGTGTCCTGATGTTTAGAAATGACTCTTACTGTGGTGAACATGAAGTCATCCCTGGCATAGTGCCAAAACATCTTGTTTCTCCTTGGTATTGCCTGATCCTTTGCCATGAAGTAGTCGACAATGACTTTGGTGAATCGTGGATAATACATGTCATTGTTCTTCTTAGAATTCTTGTTCTCTACTTGAAACACCAAGTCTTCCCACAGTAAGTAGACATAGTCAACCTTCTTGTTATGATACATGCCCCAAAGAATTTGAGCACGTGACAGACGAAGACTTTCCAGAGCAGTAGTTTTTCCACTTAGACACTTGTTGATTATGGCAGCAAATGATCTCCATGGTTGATGCATGTGATTGACGTTGACGTCGGATAAAAACTTGATCTCACCAGTGTGTCCAAGGTCTCTAATAAAAGATAGAATTTCCTCTTCAAGTGGAGGTTCATCAAATTTCTGACCTGGGAGTTTAGGGCAAATCTTGAGCATATCTCTGAAGTTGTCAACGTTAACAGTATGACTTTTGCCATTCAACTTGAAACGAAGTGAAGAATGATGTCTGGAGACAGTGACCCAGAACTCTTGCATGTATATTTCTGGTACATCAGCAGAGATCTCAAATGCGTTGTAGAATGGAGTGAGTTTGAGAGCATCTAATGCCACTTGAAGTGTAGGTTCCTTGGATTTGAGAATTGAGCTTAGTCGGAGATTGCTTTTCCCTATCTTAAGACGGTTAGCAGGGGCGACTAATTCATCATCCAGTGCCTTTTGTTGTACTCTTGTAGTATCCATGATTCTGCTAAGATAGGATCAATACAGCTTATGTACAACCAATTTTATACAATATACTATAGAGACCTATTAAGTGAGCACGTAAAGTTGATTCATGATGTGAGCGTTTCTTAAGAATTAGGAACTTTAAGACTTTTTGCACTTACTAAGATCTATCCATTAAAAATGACAACTTAAGCTAACTTAACTTGTTTTAGAGTGTATAATTAACCAAGTTTAATTAACTCCCTAATTAAGATATTAAACTGCCTTTTAAATTGGAAATTTGATCTTAAGTGTTTTGGGTCTTTGAACCATAAACTGATTTCTAAGGAAAAACTTGTTGTTCGGTTCCTTAATAAACTAGTTGTTCTGTTCCTTAAAGAATAAAGTTGTTCGGTTCCTTAAAGCAATCTAGTTGTTCGGTTCCTAAACGAAAACAAGTTGTTCGGTTCCTTCAGAAAATCTGGTTGTTCGGTTCCTTCATACAAACTGGTTGTTCGGTTCCTTAATAGAATGAGTTGTTCGGTTCCTTAATGAACACTAGTTGTTCGGTTCCTTTACAAAATAAGTTGTTCGGTTCCTACTAACACTAGTTGTTCGGTTCCCAAAACAGAGTAAGTTGTTCGGTTACCAAAGAGTTCATGTTGTTCGGTTCCCAAAGACAACGAGTTGTTCGGTTCCTTCTAACTACTGAGTTGTTCGGTTCCTAAGGGTAACAAGTTGTTCGGTTCCTGAATAGAAAACTTGTTCGGTTCTCAAAGAGAACCAGTTGTTCGGTTTACTTTAGAATTTGCACAACCATGACATGTTAAGCATTCACACTTGTTGTTTTTGTATGCTAATCATAAGAAAAATATTTTGGGCACAATAAAACAACTTGAATTCACATAATTATCAAGATCCTACAACAAACGAGCACTTTTAACCATTGACACACCAATAATCAACAATCTACAATTAAGGAAGTTATACGATCACATAAACACATTCAAGATGGTGGAATATAGCTCCCTAACACAAAACCTACAAGCGTTTAACAGTATTACACATAAACCTAAAATTTCAAGCAAATAATCGACCATAATACATTCATATGTCAGATACACATAAAACTGTTTTAGACAAGTCTTCTACACACCGATGCCATCAAACCCCCTCAAACAACTTGAAGATTTGATCACTTTTGATTTTGAGAAACCCTAATTCAAAAATTAGGGATTTTTGAGTTCAAAAATGGATGAAATCAAAATTCCTTTAAGGTATGAGATGTATGGGATATGAAACAAATATGGTTTTTGATTCGATCCAAATAGTCTATATATAATTAAATATATATCCTAAATATCTCAAATTAATTATAGTATAGAGAGTATCCCGTTTAATAAGAAAATTGCTTGAGGACAAACAATATTTTATCTCCCGGATGTCGTATCCCGACAAGAGGTGAATTTGAAATCCACAAAAGTATTTTGTTTGATGCTTGAATATCAAATATTTAGGTTTTTGATTCTAATTCTACTTATGAAACGCAAAAACAAAATAAGGCAATGAAACAAACCCACCGGCCAATTAAAGGATAAAAAAAACCCAATTATTTATTTAATTGGTTTCCTTTGTCATATAATTCACGGTATGAATTATATACTTGGTTATTTTTCATATGTAATATATACACGGAATATATTACACACTTTGTGTTTGCTTTCGATTTATTTTATTTAACCAACCACCAAACTATTACAACTTGAAATCTAAATCTTTATCAACGAGTCGCGTTGACGTAACCATTCATCGGGAAACCCAAATACATCATTCTAGGCTAGTGGGTCATAGTCGTTAGGATAAACAGCAACTTCTTGATCGAGCCGCTTCGTCTTCAGTTTGTGTTGTGCATATTAGATGCCCGTCTGTCAATCGTTCTACATCATCAAGGTGAGTTTGTAGCCCCCACGTTTTACTTGTTTTCATATACTTTAAAACTTTTGGGGTGAGAACATGCTTGTGGCAAAATTGTTTGCAAATTTAATTACATGGTCGATTACATACGTGTTTACATGAATGGTTACAAACTCATTTACATATCTCGCAATGAGATACATCACAAGTTTTTCACTTATGGATACTACAACTTTGATTTCATTCTAATGATTATGGATTAGCATAAGTTGCATGAACTGTTAATTAACTCACTTGAGGTGAGTTCATAGCCCCACTTTTTACAGTTTTACTGATTTACAAGTTTTGGGGTGGAAACATGCTTTGTTTTATAAATTGGACGCAAGTGGTTATTTTATTGATTACGTGTTTGCCTAAGTAGCAATAACCTATCTGAGCCCACTTATCATGAACTGTTAATTCCTGGTTTGGAAGCGCGAGTGTTGTAAAATAGATCTATTCTGGATTGACAATCCTCGTCCGGGTGACTAGCTAACACCGGGAACGAACGTTATAACAGGTCGGTTTTGGGATGTTGCTGGTTACAACATCGGTATGGACAGAACTGCGAAATTTATATAGCAGAGATGTTATGGGCAGAACTGCGAAATTTATATAGCAGTAATATAAGTCTAGCTTCAGTGTCATGAATTTAGAGCAACAGTAATCGGATTTTGTGATGTCTGCATGTGTTGCATTATCACGGGAAAAGTCTTGCGGTCCTATATTATACATATTATTTTCAGAAATGCCCGGGTGTTCTTGGAGGGAACACATTACAAATCTTGGATTTGAACATATATTCATACATTTGGTGACTATTTGGGGATTTAAATGGTCATGCATGCTTTACAATTCTTGATTTTCTAAAAATCATACATACGTTTTGGAAGAACATTTAAGGATTTAAACGGTCATACATACTTTACGGAACCTTGGTTCAACATTTATACTTAAACAAATCTATGAACTCACCAACTTAATGTTGACCTTTTCATGCATGTTTTTCTCAGGTGAATTAGATGCTTGGATTATTTAATGTGCACTGGAGTCTAAATTTAACAAGATCTCATTCATGGATTACTACTTACATACAAATGATCAAATCTCGTTGGGTTGTTTTCAAGCTTTTCATTGTGATGCAATTATGAGACAAATGTTATATCAATTTCAAGGAAATCAACGAGATTACTTTTCAAACGACAAATTTAGAGGTCGTTCTCTTGTATCTAGCGTTGTGTATTATGAAGTAACGCCCCCGGACATACTTTCGCTGCGACATATATTTTTGGGGGTGTTACACTGAACCTGCAACCTTACAATCATTTTAAAAACACGAACTTTTAACAAAAACACATCCACTACCAATTTATAATCATTAAAACATGAAAATAACACAAGTCCCTGCCAACGACGCCAAACACTGGATGCTTGGTAGCGGGTGCAAGTTTAACATTTATAATCATGAATAATTTAACTACCAAAAATGCATACGAGCAAGTATACTCGTTCATTCATAGTAAATTCGGGTAAGTCGAGTTCGTTCTACGGGACTTGGTAATAATCATTATATAATAACATATTAAGCAAATAGGTTGTCACGATCCCTATTACTTCTAAACACAAAGTACATTTCTTTTTAATTCATTCATGGGAAAAACAATACTTGTGCGAAATTATATTTCATTGATATGATAGTTTATTTGTTGGTTAAACTTGATTGTATGACTAACAAGAACATAGGTATTATGGATTCGATCCATGTTGTCTTTCACAAATCCACAATTATATGTTAAAATGATGGTGAACCCTTTCGGCCTATGAACACCAAACCTTCTAACCATTTTTAATCCAATTGCTATGAAAAACATGATTATGTCAAGCAATTTCAACGAGTCCCTTCGGCCTATACTCGAGTTTAAGATCAAACAAGCCTTTTTAAGCATGTTAATTATGAAACTTAACCAGAAATCCTTTCGTCCTATAAATCTATTGTTAGGTTTCATCAACATGTAATCCAACAAGTTATTACTCCAAACAATTACAAGACAATTCATGAGATTCGGGCATACAATTATAATCAACACATCATAATCAATTACATATCATTTGCACAAGTATATCAAACACTACTCAAAATTCATTTTATTAAACACAAAACTTAATTCAAACATGACGATAAAATAAGTAAACTTTCTGGAAATATAAGAACAAGGATTATACCTAGCCAAATGATTACACAAGAAAGTCTAGACTTGGATTTAGAGCAATCCAAACGCCTCCAATCAACAAAGAATACCAATTCTCAAACACCAACAAGCAACCAAGATCACTACCCACATTCTTGCTTTACTCCTGGAATTCTCAGATCTATTCTAGCCTTTTAGGAGAGTAATTAGGGTTTCTAAACCATTATCAAGGGTTATAGAAGTGTGTTTTCGTCTAGACCCCCTAATATGCATATATAGGCTAGGTGCATGATTCTAGAGCAAGAAAATGAGCTTCCAATAGTTATGGAGGGAAATGATCGGCCTTGAAGGGTAATGGCACTTTAATTCATCCATAAATGCTAACTTTGTAACTGCCAAATTTGCCCAGCCGGGCGGCTGAGGATCTAGCCGGGCGGCTAGATTGCGTCAACCAGCCTTTGAGGCTCGTTTCTAGCCTGGGCGGCTGGGCTTCGCTCTAAAACATAAAATGTTGTTTTCATAAGCATTTTTCTTCCTTTTGCTTCCTTTTGTTTTGGGTTGGCCCATACAACTTATAAATGGATTAAATACTTGTATTTGGGCTATAAAGGGCCTCCAAACCTCTTATTCAAGCTTAACGTGTCGGGAAATCTCTGAAAGTCATTTTCTTCATGTTTTCTCCTTATTTTCTTTTCTTCTTCCAAACAACTTATAAATGGATTAAATACTTGTATTTTGGCTATAAATGGCCTCCAAACCTCTTATTCAAGCTTAACGTGTCAGGAAATCTCCAAAAGTCATTTTCTTCATGTTTTCTCCTTATTTTCTTGTCTTCTTCTATCGTAGCTAACTACAAACATGTAAACTTCACTTAGCACAATATTAGCAACAAAAGTTCTTTATTTAACCAAATATTTCATATAAAAGCACAAATAACGCTCCCTAAAACATACTCGATTTGAGCGTTATCAATAGATTATAACCAACCATGAGTACTTTATGCGGATAGGGTTAGTTGTGACATGACTGCCATATCTAGGTTTTAGGAAGAAGTACCGCCTAAATCTAAGAACAATATATCAACAACGAGATAAGACAATCATTTCACTAATGAACTAAACCGAGGTTTTAATTGGATTAAATATGGTTAATATGTTTTCCCTACATTAGGCTCGACCGCTCCTTTATCTTCTAATTGTCTACTTGTGTGTGTTACACTCTATATCTTCTGTTTAATTAAACCAAATCTCGTGCCAGTCTCTCAGGCTGAAACCCCCCCTTATTTCCGTTAGCCTAGGTTTCGAATAGAATAAATTAGATTTAGTTTAGCTTAGTAAAATACTGATAGTCTTAGGATTTACACTCTCGCTCTTAGTGATCGACATCCTACTTACCAACGAAGCTACAACTAATCGGGTACACTTCCCGTTAAAGTCTTGTTTTAGGTAAAGTCGACAAATTATAAATAGTAAAACTTGATAAATAAAATAACACCTATACGACGACACATTAAGTTTTTGGCGTCGTTGCTAGGGAGTGTGTAGAATATGATAAATCTTTGAAATACAAGCAAGAACTAGAGAGAGAAAGTGGGAAGGAAGAATGTATTTTCTAGTGAGAGAAAGAAAAGAACATAAAATACATTAAGTGAAAAAATAAGACATACAACCAACTAATCACCTCTCCAAGGCATGAAGAGGTGTTTATATACTTACAAGGGGTGGATGGGCCTTGGCATGATGGGCTTATCCATGGGCCTTGGTCTAACTACCTATGTAAGTTTCCAAAAATTACATAACGAGCTCACGACTGTTATCTATGGAAGTGACCGACACTTTTGTGTTCCTAACAATCTCCCCCTAAGGGAGGTCACTCCATTTTTCAAAATTTAAACCTAGCATACTATGCTTCATCTTTAGTCTTGAGCTCGTTTAACTTCAATCATTAACTTGTGATTTGATGTAGTGATCATTGACTTTAGGTTTGAGCTTCTTCCTTTATCTTGAATGTAAAAATATGATCTTGAGCACCTTGAGATCATCAACCAAGCATAATCTCGTTTTGCCATCTTGTAAACTTTGCCATCTTGTAAACTTGTGACTTCTGGACCGACATGCTCATACCTTTCTTGATTTGTTGACTTGAAAAGATTTAATTTTTTGAAATTCTTTAACTTTAACACTTCGTCACTTCGAGAAAGACGTTCGGTATCAGAGTGACAAAAAATTCTTTGAAATTCTTTGACTTTAATACTTCGTCACTTCAAGAAAGACGTACGGTATCAGAGTAGCGGAAGTCTTGAAACATGTACTTGAGCTTTCATGATGTCTTTATGTTTGTCGGTCAGGTATGAGCATGTGGCTATGAATCGTGACTCATCGAGAATCAGCTGCACCAATCGTCGGGAGTACCTGCAGGTTTAGGTTAGTGATAATCAACATATATAGATGAGAATGTCTTTGTCACTTCGTCGAATACGGTATGCAATAACCTCGTTAATGCCCAGTTGAGCAGTATAAATACTACCTGTGATCAGGTAGAATTCTAAAGAATTTCCTTGACATGGTTTCGTAGCTGCACTAGCCGTTCTTTTTACTAGAGCGTCTCAAAGGAGAAAACACGATATGAGTGAACCAGAAAAAAAAAAAGAAAAAGGTCCTCTACCTGATTTGAATAGAAAAAAAAAAACATAAAATATTTATGAAAATCAATCCATGTGCCACTTGCTAAATGATTTTGTGACACGTCGAGAGTGTTAATCATTTCAAAGTTCATCATCAATCGTCAATTCATAACCTGGAACAAGTTTGATTCTTATAGAATCGCACCATTGTTTCTTTCCAGTTGTCACAAGTTTGATTCATATAGAATTGCACAAGTCACCTACCATGAGCTTGTTTGATGTTGGCTCAAGCAGGATTTCCATCTTCACTATGAATTATATCACTCGGATGTTCTGGAAAAATCACAAACAGGATATTGTAGGTCTCCCTTAATGTATATCTGTTATTCACATTGTTTGTCTAAGCCAAGCATAATTTGAACACGTGTTCTAAGATATAAATAGTTGGATCTCTTTTGGCTCTAACGTCAAATAGTGTCAACTTTGTTTTTAGTGATCGGAGGCTGGAGCAGACTGCCACCTTTTCAATATCAACTAACTCAGAGTGAGAAAGTTGATAGAAATGCGTGTAATCTCCGTGAGAAATGTAACAAGAGTCTTTTGAGAGACCTTGAGTGGCTAGGAAGGGTGCTGCATTGCATCACTAGGTCCATGATGTCAGTCTTCAATGTCAGCAATCATCTTTGTGATTCTTGACAGAAGATGTATTGACCCGGTTTCTGCCTAAGTGTAAGGAGGGCTTCTTTCTTTTCACCCTTTATCTTAAATTTTCTTTTTATTTCTTCAACCCCTTCAGCGCTTATCGAGACTTCATAACTAGTACCTTGTTGGGTTTGTTCCAGTACTAGCTCCATCTTAGTCGACACTTTTCCCGATTCTCACTTTTTCTCCTTTTGTATCATACCTAAGGACTTCTACACTATCAAGTGGATATCCCTGGGTAGATCCCTCCGGTTCTGGCTGGATCGTAGGATTTGAATACCTATACCTAACCACCTTATAACTCCATAAATTTAAGTACATGTATGGTCTTTCAGGTATTCTATCACAATCGAAGCCAAAATCATTGAAAAGTTCAATCAAAGTGTTTGATATAAATATCAAAAGATTTACACTTTGATATTTTTTCATCATCACTAAAAGCTCCCCCTTAACATGTGCATCGTAATCGTAGTACATGCTAAGTGTGGAGTGCATTAAGTCCATTTTATCCGATCACATTTTAATACAAATTAGATTCAGATTAATCACATTTTCTCCCCTTATCTAAAATGTTAATCCCTTGATATTTTGGATATCAATTTGATTAAACGTTTGGGGACAAAATGTTACACAATCTCTAACAGGAACATTTTAATGCTCCCCCTCAATATTTGAGGGTATATAAGACAGTGCTGAGTATAATAATTTGGAAAATTTTGAATTTACTAAGAAATTCTTGAAAATTTTATACTCGAGCACTCCTTAATATTACCATAATCTCTACACTTCATATATATAAATTTTACAAGTTATTAATTATGTACAAAGTTTGACCTGTTATGATGAGGACATCATATGATAAATCATATGGTCCTTTATAGCAGACGAAAGTCTCCCTCGTACGGTCTCCCACCAACAAATTTCTCTAAACTCCGCATAATCCTCCTTTCTTTAGCTGTTTATCAATTGCCAGGATCATAGCTCCTGATTTATCTCTATTACTTTGTCTGCAGATAGTCTGAGGCAGATACTTCATCAGAATTTCCTTTAGACGATCATTAAGAGTAGTCCGAACATCATTGAGTGTACCGTCACTGAACTTGTGTAGTTCATCAATACGCATCAATCTATTCTTCTTGTCTTTGTTCTGGTAAATGAAACCTCTGGGATTGGAATATGTTGAATAAGCTTCCTTTCATTTAAGATCTGATCTGTACGTGTCCGGCTTTATGAGGTTGAGCTTCTTTTGATAACTCTCAACGCCTAATTAAAGATCTTCCACACGCCTTTGGATGATAACGCTTCTTGTAAACATTCGCAAGGAGACATTAAAAGCTAGGCGTTCTTCAACAGTAAGATTTGTCAACTTGCCTTGAACAAGAAAAAGCTGCATGTCTTCGATGTCTTGGATGCAAAGCCTGTTGAAATCACCTTCTTTGAATGTATACAGCTTGTCATCATCTCTACGAACAGTGATCCAATCTAGATACTTGTAATTATGCCATTCGACTATTTAAAGCTTTGTGATAGTAATGATTCTGCGTTTGGAGTAGACATCTCGAGCAGATTCCCTGTTAGCAGCAAATCTATAGAATTGTTGTCGTTTTCGCCTCCAATGTGAGATTCCCCAGAGTGCATATTTGTCGTAGCTAACCAGCACTTGACTCCACATTGTGTTAGGGACCAAATATACAATCCATTTGATATGCCCGTAATCTATAGCCTTGGTCTTCGTCACTGAAGTTGTATATGTTCGGCTTGAGACACCGCCACTTAGATACGCAAGGTCGTTGTTGATGAAGTGATCGAAAGGTAGGACACGACGACCTCGTGAATTAGGTATCAATGGTAGTGGTTTTCGTAGATCATGAGGATATTGCTGACCTTCAGGGTTGTTCCAGTCTAATTGATTAGTGGTTGCCTTTTAGACTTCTTTAAAGAAATATTCAAGTTCTACCAGACTCTTGCATGATCCTTTCATCAACTTGAATGTTGGACCGGCTAATAATTCAGGAGTTAGAGTATCAACTTTAAGCTGGTTCATCACAAATGCTGAGAAGTCAATAGGACTGTCCATTAGCTCATTAAACGACTCACGTAGATCTTCCATCTGTGCCAAAGAGCTTAGCCAAGGTTGAATAGGTCCATGAGCATCAGGCAAAGTCTTGTTCCAATCATGATCGGGAGTAGGAGGTTTTGCTGGTTTCTGAAACCAATCAGGAAGCTGAGAGGTCTCTTCATCAGGTTGATCTTCAGTAACTCCTGTTTTGAACTCCTGATGTGCGGGTTCTTCCAAATCTTTGGCAGTTTGCATTGGCTCCTCTGCTTGAGCAGACTCATCAGCAGTCTTTTAATTAGATTTGGACCCTTCAGTTGACTTGCCAGTTGTCTTGGAGGTCTTTTCCTTTGGTGCACTGGTTGACTCTGGTTCTTTTCTCGCTCTTCTTCTCTTGGACCCCGGTTTGATCCAGCGGAGGGTTCTTCGTCTTTATCCTCTTTATCTCGACGTCTTTTAAACGAAATAGTTTCTCCATATGTGTCAAGTATAAGTTTGTCACTTTCGTAAGAGTCAACCAATGCTTTGTAGAGATTCTTTTGTTCATTAGATCTGTGGATTGACTTATTGCTCTCCATCTTATCTATGAGAATATTTTTTAGTTCTAGTTCGGATAGGTTGGCGGCTTAAGCAATATGATGTTTAGATATTGGTTTGAACGAGTCAGAACCTTGCTTTAAGTTGTTCATTTACAGTTCTTTTTTTTTTTTTTTCTTTTTTCTCAATTTTGACAAAATCTTGGAGACTTGTGCTTTAACTTGTTCTTTGACTTGATCCTTGATTATTTCTTAAAGTTATCATCAAGTTTATTGATGAAGTCTGCATTTTCAGCTTGAGCTTCATCTCTGAGTTTGTCAGACTGTAACTGAACAACTGTTTTGACGGCTTCATGCATCTTGTTGGCAAGGTACGCATCAACAATGTCGGGAATTAAAGAAACTGTTGTAGCAAATTAGTTTGTTTGCTTGAGTTTAGAGAAATCGGTTTCCAAAGTTTTTAGTCTATGGTCAAACCCGAATAAAGAGCCAAATTTGGGAAGATCTTGTAGGGAGGAGCTTGGAACAGTTGTTGGTGTCGGAATTGGTGTTTGTTGCAAATGTGTGATGACAGGTGTGGGTGGTGGAGGAAGAGTTGTTGTAGACAAAAGAGGTGGCTCAGTAATAGTAGTAACCAGAATATCTATCAGTGAAGTTGACTCGGTGTTAAGATTAAATATAGAGTCAATACCTGTATCTAGACTGGGGTTGAGCATGTTAGAAACGAATCCAGATGACACAGAAGAACTATGTTGTTGAGCTTCAGGATTGACCGGTGTTATGATCACATGAGTGTCTTCTATTACTTGAGTAGTTTGAACGATAGTGCGTAGAGCATCTGTCATTTCAGTATCTCTTCCCTCTAGATTGATTTTCACGTCACTGTATAATTCATTCGCTTCGTCCTCTTCATTTGTCTCCTCTACATCCATTTCTTCTCCCTCAACATTCACACCTTGTATTTCTTCATCACTTTCTTCATCATCAGTGGATTCATAATTAGAAGGTGTATGAACCCTCAGATCTGAACCCTCTTCTTCTTTATCTTCTTTATCATGAGTGGAAAGCTTGGGGTGAACAAAGTCATCACCATCGTTGTCTGAATCAGTTAGCTCATTAACATCATCTTGCTCTTCATCATCTTGATCATCATCTTGACTTTCAGTATCGTCATCATTATTATCATTGTTATCATCATCATCATTGTAATCATTATTATTATACATGCCTGCTTCATCATCATCCTCCTCGTCACTGGACTTCCAAGAGATTTGCTTAGCATCAGATTCATAAGTAGGTACATCGGGAACCCCTGGTGTGATACCATTTCCTTCATCTACACCTGAGCCGCTGGCGTGAGAGCTGTAAGTTTGTATCTTGCTTCTTTCAAGAGCAATCTTCATCTGTTCAGCTTCAGTCAAAGCAACCTCAGATAGTACCGTTAAATCTTTTAACTTTGTTGCTGATTGCTTCTTCTTGGCAGGTATAACTCCCTTAGCCGAAGTCTTGATTCTTTTTCCTTTAGAAGCTTGAGTAGGCTTCATCTTGGGAGATGATTCAGAATCAGATTTCTTCATTGTAGATTTTGGTTTTGGAGTCTTTTCACCAGAGGCATAAGCATGGTAAGTCTTGTAGGATTCGGACTCCAACATGTCTTGGTTTGTTAAGTGTTGATGGAGAATAGCGTCGTATACCTGTGTGTCCTAATTTTTAGAAATGACTCTTATTATGGTGAACATGAGGTCATCCCTGGCATAGTTCCAAAACATCTTGTTTCTCCTTGGTATTGCCTGATCCTTTGCCATGAAGTAGTCTATAATGACTTTGGTGAAGCGTAGATAATACATGTCATTGTTCTTTTTAGAATTCTTGTTCTCCACTTGATACACTAAGTCTTCCCACAACAAGTAGACATAGTCAACATTCTTGTTATGATACATTCCCCAAAGGATTTGAGCTCGTGACAGGCGGAGACTTTCTAGAGCAGTAGTTTTTCCACTGAGACACTTATTGATGATAGCAGCAAATGATCTCCATGGTTGATGCAAGTGATTAACATTGACATCAGATAAGACCTTTATCTCACCAGTGTGTCCAAGATCTCTAATGAAAGAGAGTATCTCTTCTTCAAATGGATGATCTTTAAATTTTTGGCTTGGGAGTTTAGGGCAAATCTTAGGCATATCTCTGAAGTTGTCAACATTAACAGTATGACTTTAGCTATTCATCTTGAACCGGAGTGAAAAATGATGTTTGGTGACAGTAGCCCAAAACTCTTGCATGTAAATTTCTGGAACATCAGTAGAGACCTCAAATGCATTGTAGAAAGGAGTGAGCTTCAAAGCATCTAATGCCACTTGAATGGTTGGTTCATTGGATTTAAGAGTATGGCTACGACGTTGATTGCATTTTCCAATCTTAAGACGGTTTTCAGGTCCAACAAGAGCATCATCCAATGCCTTTTGTTGTGCTTTTCTTATATCCATGATTCTGCTAAGATAGGATCAATACAGTTTATGCACAACCAATTTTATACAATAAACTATAGAGACCTATTGAGTGAGCATGTAAAGTTGATTCATCATGTGAACGTTTCTTAGGAATTAGGAACATTAAGACTTTTTGCACTTTTTAAGATCTATCCATTTAAAACATGACAACTTAAGCTAACTAAACTTGTTTTAGAGTGTATAATTAACCAAGTTTAATTAACTCCCTAATTCAGTTTCTAAATCGCCTTTTAAATTGAAAATTTGATCTTAAGTGTTTTGGGTCTTTGAAACATAAACTGATTTCTAAGGAAAAACTAGTTGTTTGGTTCCTTAATAAACTAGTTGTTTGGTTTCTTAAAGTATCAAGTTGTTTGGTTCCTTAATGAGAACAAGTTGTTCGGTTTCTTTAAGAATGAGTTGTTCGGTTCCTACTAGCAACTGAGTTGTTCGGTTCCTAATGGAAACAAGTTGTTCGGTTCCTAAAGGCAACAATTTGTTCGGTTCCTAAAGGCAACAAATTGTTTAGTTCCTTATAACATTAAGTTGTTCGGTTCCTTCTAACTTCAGAGTTGTTTGGTTCCTTCTAACAACAGAGTTTTTCGGTTCCTAAGGGAAACAAGTTGTTCGGTTCACAAAGGGAACAGGTTGTTCGGTTCCCAAAGGATGTCAAGTTGTTCGGTCCACAAAGGGGACAAGTTGTTCGGTTACATATAACAACAAGTTGTTCGGTTCCCTCATAAATTTCACAAACATAACATTTTTTAATCATTCAAACTTGTTCCATTATCCTTCTTATCATGAGAATAACGGGTCATTATAATAACTTTAAGCAACAGAATCATCAAGAACATTAAAAAACGAGCACTTTTTTAACATTTTAGCACATATTTTCAAGAGACTACAAAGAAGGGCAAGTTTTTATGGTTCATTATCATTTAAGAATGAGAATACAATCTTCTTTGCACAAAACCCACAAACTTTCTACATCCTAGCTCAAAAACCTAAATTTTTGATCTTAAACATGGCAAGAACACATTCATATTAATTCCAAACAAAAAACTGCTTTAGATGAGAGTTCTACACTCTAAGGCAAGCAATACCCCTCATTCAAATTAGGTTTTTATGCAGGTTTCATTTTGACGAACCCTAAATAGATTTTTAGGGTTTTTCGAGATCAACCCCATATTAAAACATAATTCATTTGAGTTATGAGTTGTTTGGAGTATAAGGAACACATTTTTATTGTACCTTTTGATTGAATAACACTTGAATTGGTGGAATGGAGATTGACGATCGAGTGAGGTGTGGGTAGTATGTTAAGTGTGTGTCTTGTGTGTGAAAAGTGACGGGGGGTGAATGATGTTATAAAACAAGTTTTGTTTTTGACACATTTGCCCCCTTCAAGTTTCTCAACCCTTTTATTTTTTACTAATAAGTTTTATTAGGCGATTAAAGTTTAACAATTGGCACAAATAGTCCCTAATGTTTTTAACTAGCATACCTAAAAACTTATATTTGCATATGAACTCCCTAAAAGCATAAACACATAACATATAAGGCACACATAAGCTAAACTTAATTAACTTTCCTTAGAGATTGATATTTCGTTGTTGTTTAAAAACCTTTTTCCCTTTAAGCACATTTTTATTATGAAGAAGATATTTGATATTTTCTCCCCCTCAAACAATGACCCGTTTTCTATTTAAAGAGCCATAGTCGTTGTTTGAGTGGTCAAATGTCTTTGAAAAGCATTTTCTGATGAAGCAATGTTTTATTTTGAAAAAAAACAAACACCATAGCAAATAAGATTTCTCTTATTTTCACTCATAAGCGCACTGACACATACACTTATGGAAACATAGGAAGCACGGGTTATGATGCAAAGTAATCACAAGCCTTTGCATGGTCATAAAGTAGACCATGCCCGAGAATAAATTCCCGTTATGAGGTCAAGTTTTCTTTTTGAAATACTTGCCTTTAAGATGATGACCGAGTTGCTATCTGAAATAATAGCAAGCCATTGACATGTTTTGAAAAACATTTGGAACTTCTGCTCGAACGTCATTTACAGCCTCATATCATTATTGAATGACATTTCTAAGATCGTAAATGTTATCAATTTTCAGAAGACATGCCATTATTACCTCTTTTTATATTTTTCTCATTTTTTAATAATTTTTTTTGGTTTTATATATTTTATATTTTTGTATTTTGATTTTATAAAACTTTTCTGAAAAATGAAAAATCTTTTTGGTTTTTATGGTTTTTAATATATATACATATGATACAAGATATTTGAATAGGTACCACCACTATTCTTTAGCTTCATCTGCCAATTGTTTTAGAATTTTCGGCGTAAAACTTCGCATTCCCAACTTGTTGATAAGAAATTCAATTCTTTCTCCGCATAGGGCTTTAGTGAAGATGTCCGCTAGTTGATACTCCGTGTTGACAAAGTAAAGCTCTACTACTCCATTCTCAACTTGCTCTTTTATGAAGTGGAATCTAATGTCTATATGCTTTGATCGAGAATGTTGAACGTTGTTGCAGCATATGGAAATCGCGCTTTTGTTATCACAGTACATTGGAATTTTATTGAATCCAAGGCCATAGTCGATAAGTTATGATCTCATCCAAAGGATTTGAGCACAACAGCCAGACATATCAATATATTCAGCTTTTGTACTGGATATCGCAGCGCTTTTCTACCTTTATGATGTCCAGCTAACAAGTTTGTCTCCCAATAACTGCATACTTCTAGATGTACTTCGTCTAGTATCTTGGCAACTCGCGTGATCAGCGTTTGCATAAGCTATTAGAGCAATAGAAGAATCCTTTGGATACCAAAGTCCCCTATTAACAGTTCCTCGTAGGTATTTAAAGATTCTTTTTACAGCATATAAGTGATTTTCGGTAGGCTTTGCCTGATACCGGGCACACATGCATACATCAAATGTTAGGTCTGGTATATATGGGTGTAGATACTTAAGGTTGCCCAATCAGTCACGATAGTGAGTTAGGGATCTACGGCTTTACCTTGTGTATCTTCATCCAGTTTGGATTTCTCCACCATAGGAGTATCCACGGGGTCACTAGATTCTATACCATATTTTTTCAAAGATACGAGAGCATATTTAGACTGGTTTATAAAGATGCCTCTTGGACTTTATGAAATCTATAGTCTTAAGAAAAATGATAGTTTGCCCATCATCGACATCTTAAACTGAGAACACATTGTTTTGGAAAATTGGTCACATAATTTTTTCTTAGATATCCGTTACTTGCACAATATAAATCATAAAACACACAAATACAATGTATTTTTGGTATATTTTGGTCTTTTAAGCACGTTTTCCTAGGTAAATGGTATGTGTAATTAAGCACATACCAGCGCAGAATGCCGTTCAAGAAGGCCGTCTTAACATCTATGTGGTAGACAACCATATTCATGTGGGCAGCATATGCGAGGAAAATTCGAATAGCGTCAATTCTAGCCACTAGAGCAAAGGATTCCTCAAAATTAATTCCCTCTTCTTGACGATAACCACGAGCAACCAAACAAGCCTTATTCTTTAGAATTCCTCCTAATTCATCAAGTTTTACCTTATAAATCGATTTTAAAGTAATAAGCATCAATTCTAGCCACTGGAGCAAAGGATTCCTCAAAATTAATTCCCTCTTCTTGACGATAACCACGAGCAACCAAACAAGCCTTGTTCTTTAGAATTCCTCCTAATTCATCAAGTTTCACCTTGTAAATCGATTTTAAAGTAATAACCATCACTTTATCAGGACGAGGAACGAGTTCCCAGACTTCAAGACACTCAAATTCATTCAGCTCCTCTTGCATTGCTTCAATCTAACATGATTGAGTTAATGCATCTTTATAAGTCTTTTGTTCAACTGATGAGCGAAAGGCATCGTAGTAACAAAATAAGGCTTGTTCATGAAGTTGGAGTCTTATGGAAACAGGTCTTTCGAGTTTACTGATGATGTTGTCTAAAGGATGATCCTTGGTCCATTTGTTAACGTGTTTTGAGTTTGGAGCAGCAGCATGCACAACAATAGGAATAACATCTGAAGAAGATGCTTCAGAATCATTTTTGGAATTGTAATACCAAAGAACGGATCGTTATTCATGTGTACAACATCTAAATCATGATTGTCTTCTTCAACATCGTTAGGAAGGATAGGAGATTGAGTTTCGGGTGTTGTTTAAGAGTTACTAGGTGATGGTGCATCTTGGTCAACTGTTGTTGAAAAAGGTGAACCGGTTGATACAACAGGTTCTGGAGCAACTACTTCAGTAATTGGAGCAATGACTTCAGGGGCTGGGAAATCAACACTAGGTGGAGGAGTGAGTAATTCTTCAAACAACGGTTGAAATAGAAGATCCCAATCACTTCTCGAAGGTGGTACAAATGGTGTTGAGGGAGGAGGGTTTGGTACGAGTCCTGAACTGATTATTGCAGGAGTCATTTCATGAAGCGCGCGTCCTGAACTGCTGTGTTCAGAAGCCATCGCAGTCAGCTCATCAAAGTCTACATGAATTGTTTTGATAATACGTCTGGTATGTTGGTTGTAAATTCAAAATGCTTTCTTTGTGGGTGCATAGCCAATGAAAATACCAATATCAGCCTTCGGTTGTAACTTACCCAAGTTCTCACTATCATTTGTCGGATATCAGAGTGCACAAAATACATGGAAGAACGATAAGTCCGGAAGTTTGTCATGTAAAAGCTCATATGGTGTTTTGCTGTGACGAAGACGTATGATGGAACAAGTTTGGGTGTAACATGCGGTAGCAACTACTTCTGCCCATAAGAATAATGGAGCTTTTGAATAAATCAACATTATGCGGGCAGCTTCAATTAGCATACGATTACGTCTTTCAACGACACCATTTTGCTATGGAGAGCGAGCAACAGATGTTTCATGAGAGATTTCAACCTTCTCATAATATTCACGCAAAGTTTGATTAACAAATTCAGTTTCATTATCTGTTCTGATTCGTCAAACAGGTCCTATAAGTCGCACTTGGATCATCTTGAGAAACTTGATTATAAAATCTAGAGCTTCATCTTTTGACCTTAAGCACTTAACCCATGTAAATCGAGAGTAATCATCGACAATGACGAGGATGTACTTCTTTCCATTAACACTTGCGACACGCATTGGTCCACAAAGATCCATGTGCAAATGATAGAGTTTTTCTTGGTTAGTGTCTTTAGATTTAGGTTTGTGGGGTTTCTTCTTGCTTTTGCCCAATGCACATGCAGAACACAGATGGTCCATTTGAAACTTAAGCTTAGGGAGACCTCGAACAATACCATGTCTAGCTAAATGGTTGATTCCACTAAAGTTCAGATGAGACAGACGTCGGTGCTATAGCCAGGACTTAGTTTTTGAGGCCTTTAACAAGAGACATATAGGAGAGGATGCCATCATATCTCTAAGAGACAGAGTATACAGATTATTGCCCCGAGATCCAGTCAATAGATCAACACCTTCTAAATTATGAATGAAGCAGATGTGTTGACGAAAAGCAACTTCAAGGTTCGAATCACAAAATTGCCCAACGGAGAATAAGTTATGTACACGTCCTTCTACGTAGTAAAGCCTTGATATTGTAACATTCCCATTCTGATAATCACCATATCCCAATATCTTTGCCACGTGATCATTTCCGAATTTGACTGTTCCCAAAAACTTATTGACGAAATTGGTGAGCTGAGAGTGATCTTCGGTAATGTGCTTGGAGCAGCCGGAGTCTAAATACCAGAGAACAATTTGGACGACCTGCATTCATCAAGAGAGGAAGATGGAACATCAGAAACTATGGATCCCCAAGATTGACTGGGTTCCTTTTTGTTAGCAGATACATATTTAAGAACCTTAGATTTGCTAACAGGAACATTAGTTTTAGATTTCCTAGATTTCCGTGAGTAAACAATGTTACGACAGGTTTAGATGTTTTATTATCTAGAGCAGTTGGTTTCCTAAAGGGTACTTCAGTAGTTGTGGTAATCCTAGTTAAAGGGCACGCATTTCCTACTATAGTGAAGTTCCGACCAGTAGGTCTCCAGATATATCCAATATTTGTAAACACCTTTCCTGTTGGTTTCCAAACTTTTCTCTTTGAATTTTTCTTAACAAATTTATATTTAGTACGAGCATTCACATTATTGATAAAATCAAGAACACACAAATCAGGATTATCAGAAAGCATGCAACCATTACACTTAACATATTTAAGTTCAGAATTCGCGTTAAGCTTGGAATGCTGCACATGAGCAGTTCCTTTAGGTTCAACAATACAATTTTTATTTTTCAAACTAGATTTAACTTTCCTAGGGTGGGCTTCTACTTTATTCTTCTAAGTACTACTTGGTGTTTGCTGAATCTTATCTTTCTTTGTATTGCCTGAAGGCTGTGATCCGCTAGCACTAGTAGACGGTTTTACTCCTATAGAAGACAACATAGATTTGTTAGAAACTAAGTTCGATGAGGAAGAGGTTTTTGTGTTTGTGTTTCCTGAAGATATGACGGGCTCAGTGAATCTAACTCTTTTGCCCTTGTTCTTTGGGGTCACAGCCACTAATTTTCCATCAGCATTGTTGATACTAGGGTACGTTTTACTGATGTATGTAAGCAACTCTTGAATTCGTTTAGCATACCTACAGGCAGATTCTAAGGATTGATCTAGTGGATATTTTGATTTAACATGTTCAACTAGATCTCTAAGAACTGTAGCTTCTTCCCGAGTGTGCTTAATATAGGCAGAGTGAGCTTTCTTATTATTTAACAATTTAGGGGTTATTGGTTCCACATCAATCTTAAGAATTTCTGGATCACTTGGGTGTTTTGTAACATCATTATCAACTAGAGCTTTTCCTTTAAGGTTTTCTTAAATCATCTTTGAGAGCTGTAATTACCAAAACTTTTTCCTGAAGACTAGCATTTAAATCAAAAATTTCCATAGACTTTAGATTGACTTGATTAACTAAATCATCACATTTTTCTTTTGATCGAATACGTGCTGGTTTAATCGATTCATAAAGTTGCTTATAGGTCTGTTTCAAATGCTCATTCTCAGCAATAAGCTTTGACACCCTATGATCCAATTCAATATTTATAGTTTCAATCTCTTCTAAGTCCTTTTTAATCTTATCCTCATTCATTTTTCCACTTAGATATTTAATTCTCTTTCAACTTCTTTATGACCGTGTCTTTCTCTTGGGACTGAGCTTTCAATTCATTTAATTCAAACAATTGATCAAAACTTAGAGCATTTTGATTTGAAACAGAATTATCCCTTTGAAAAATTTCCTGATTAATTTGAGAATCAACTTCTAAAGAGATGCAATGTTTTTCAAGAGTGGTAAAACTTTTGAACAATTTATCGTAAATCTCTTTTTCAACGAAATCCTTTTTGTTGAGAAGCTCAGTCTCAAGTTTGAGACACTTTTCACATTCATGCATATTCACAGAAGCAATATCCACAGAAGAATTCATAATTATGTTCACAATATCTTTGTTAATGACTTGTTCCAAGAGTCGTTCATTTTCGTTCAAAACTTGATTCATTTTCACTTCAAATGTTTTAGACTCTAAACGATGTTGTTCCACAGCCTGTTCCATTTGATGGAAGACATTTTGGACTTCAGAAAGTTCATCAATCAAATATTGATCGAATGTATTAAATAAGTCCTTCAGAGCTTTTACAAATGGAATTATTTCATCCCTAAAACAAGCTTTTGTATGTTCGAACCCCCACGAGCCCTCAGTGATAGCTGTGGGTGTGGTTCTTTCTTTGACAACCACGTCAAAACCAGCAAGATGGTATTTAAGTTTCTTCAAACTCGTATTAACCATGCTGACTTTAGGAAGTTCTTTTGGAACCTCAACTTTGGTGGGTCTACTAGAAAGAGTGGGTTCTGGAGAATTCACAGAATTCTGAGACCAAAAGGCTTGTTCAGCAGATAATTCAGTTTGTGGAACAAATCGTGTTTCAAAATCTTGAGAAAGTTGGTTAAGAACAGCATAATCGACTGGTGTAGTGTTAACTTTCTTTTCTAACATCATAGGATCTTTTTGTTTTAAAAGCATTTTTGAACGACTCTCTTCAGCAAGCATTAGGGTCTCTTCAGAGTCAGGAATCACAATAGCACTTGTATTCTTAATGACATTACCATCATAAAGCTTTGGTTCCAACTGCTGAGCTTTCTTCAGATAGAAAGGATTTTGAAAACCTAGAGCTTGTTTAGTGGTATGATCATAGAAAAACTGAGGTTTTGTCAACATGTGAACAGTTTGTGCAGATTGATCTCTTTTAAAAACAATATTATCTAGCTGTTTGATCTTCTTTTCTAACGCAATCTCTCTATCGATGTTCCTAGATTCTTCTTTCTTAAAATCATTTTTGAGAAGAGTAACTGTTTGTATTAAAGATTTCTTTTCTTTTAAATGTTCAGAAAGAGTTTGTTTAAGACGATCAATCTCTACAGACTGTGCACTTGAATCTGAAACGTTATTATTACTCCTTAAATCAACATTTTGTCCTTCTTTCAAAACTTTAACTTGTTCTTTATATCTTTCAAGCTCAACAGTTAATGTATCATTAACACTTTTATTGTTCAAATTCATCTTAGTACAATTAACTACTTGTGTTTTCAGTTGTTCAATCACAGATAATATTAGTGCATCTTGTTGTGCAGATGAATCAGAATTCTGAACAACTGCATGTTGTGATTCAGTCACATACTAAGAATAGGGAATGATATTGCTATCACTTGTTATCTTAATCTCTGAACAATTCGTAACATTTGACTGTTCAAAAGACGACATTACCTGCACAGCTTGATTTATCATATTGTTATCCACATTATTATGATTGTGTACCTCAATGAGAGCATCTGAACCATAATGGGATAAATTCGCCATGAGAGCAACTTTGGCAGTGTTGAGTTCATCACAATCAGAGTCATATGCATTCAAATCATCAGCTTGATAAGCAGCATTGTGAGTAATGATAGTCTGTGTGGCTTGACTTTCTGCAATTCCTGGATCTGCCAAAAATGCTAGCTCTTCCTCATGTAGAATTTGGCCATTTGCCTGACCTTGAACCAACAACACTTTATCCTTAAACCATGAGTCATCCCGTTTCCTTTTTGGTTTAGTCCACTATTTAGACATGTGTCCTTCCCCTTTGTAGTTGTAACAAATAACAGTCCTTTGTTTCCTCGAATTGCTTCCACTTGCTCTTGGAGTGTAGGTCCTTGTGGTACCCGCAACAAAACAGGTTTGTCTCCCTTAAATTGGTTGTAAGGTTACTCTCCCATTATTAATGGTAGCTTGTTACCTAGGGTTTGACGAATTCCTTAGCTGGTTATTGGTAGTAGGATAGCTAGAAGTGACAACAGCAATTAAGAATGACATCACGTGATTGATAGCATCAATGGGATCATCACCTCTCTAGAACATTGGAACAATTTGTCCTGAGTTTAGTTGGGAAAATTTAGGTTGTTGGTTAACTGAGGGAGCATATTCCAATTAAGAGATGGATGATGATGGAGAATAAACGTTGTGGTGAACAGATGATTGATAATTGTTGGAAGTATAAGTTATTGAAAGAGGTGTTGATGATTGATTGATAGAGTATTGTTGAGATTCAAGAGGTGCTCCATACTGTGAAGATTGATATGGTGAAACTTGTTGTTGATGTTGAGAATTCTTGTAAGAGTGCTGATGAGATTGATAAGGAAACTGTGTCATTTGGTGAGATGCAACTAAAGCTAGAGGATCGGAGTTGCGTTCATGCATCAGACGAACTTCATTTGCATGTCGTTCATGTTGTTCCAAGTAAGCATGAATCTGATCAACATTGGTAGTATGCAAGTCTTTGACCAATTTAACATCAGTAACGAATTTGCTCCATTCAGCAGGAATAGTATTCAGAAACTTGGTATTGACTTGAAATTACTCCAGTGGCATCTTGTAAATGTTCATATCATTGAGTAGTAGAGTGAATCTCAAGTAGTACTCATGTAACGACTCTCCTGTCTTGTATGTAAACTTATCAAATTCATCATACATCTTACACTCTTGTTCTTGCTTTGTTAATGACGTTCCTTGCATGAGTAGTTTGATTTTTTTCCAAATATCCTTGGCTACATGATGTTGATTGACAAGAGCATAAATTTTAGGTGGAATGCCTTGGTAAATGATGATTATTTCTTTGATGTCACAATCAGCTTGAATGGTTTCTGCTGTAGTTAATTCAGTATATTCCTTTGGTCTAGTTGCACCATCCATTGTAATTGTTGGCCAAACAAGTGGACCTTTTTCAATAGAAGCAAGAGTCATTTGACCATAAGGCCTATTCATCATATAGAGTTCCATTATGCTTTTCCACGAATCATACAAATATTTTTCAAGCATCGGTGGTTTATTGTCACCACCTGAGAGAAGTGACTTATCAGCAAGAGTCGTCATTGATAACTTTTGATGTTAAAATATTACTTTTTGATTGAACGGTGGTAGAAAGAAATTGTGTTTGGTTAAGTTTCCTTTTAAGTGTTTTAATTCTTGAAACTACATGAGATTTAACAATTCTTGATAAAACCGGGAAAAACAAGTTAATGTTTCACGGGATTTTACAAGTCAAAGAAATAAACTGTATAATTTTGAAAATTGAGTTGTTCGGTTTCAACTAGGAAGAGTTGTTTGGTATCAACTAGGAAGAGTTGTTCTATTTCAGCTAGGAATAGTTGTTCGGTATCAACTAGGAAGAGTTGTTCGGTTTCAACTAGGAATAGTTGTTCGGTACTAACTAAAACCCAGTTGTTTGGTACTAACTAAAACCCAGTTGCTCGGTACTAACTAAACCCCAGTTGTTCGGTACTAACTAAAACCCAGTTGTTTAGTACTAACTAGAATTCTAGTTGTTCGGTACAAGTTGTTCGGTACAGTTGTTCGATACGAGTTGTTCGATACAGGTTGTTCGGTTCCAACAAACACAAAATTCAAAAAATTTAAAACACAAAAGACACCTTTTTTATGGTTGTTTTACAAAAATTCTTGTTCAACTAGTTTTACTAAACCTATAGGAACAAGAAAAATGAAAATTTAAGGTTTTTAAGCCGAAAAATTTTAAATCAAGATTTTATTCTTTGTAAAGGTTTTGAACACAATAGATGACCAAAAATGAGATTTTTCTTGATTCAAAGCTTGTACACCTATATCCTAAAGATACTAGATCAAATTTACCAAGGTAAATGATCTTTTAGTGTACACAAGAGCTTCGAAAGAAAAAAAAATAAAGAGATGGGACGATTTTTTGCAAAAACACACGAACAAGAAAAAATAAACAAAAAAACTAAATACGCCACTCCATGGCTCTTGATACCAAATGTAGAATATTAGTAATCTTTGAAATACAAGCAAGAACTAGAGAGAGAAAGTGAGAAGGAATGATGTATTTTCTAGTGAGAGAAAGTAAAGAACATGAAATGCATTAAGTGAAAATGAAAACATACAACCGGTCTAACTACCTATGTAAGTTTCTAAAAATTACATAACGAGCTAACGACTGTTATCTATGGAAGTGACCAACACTTTCGTGTTCCTAACATATATAAATATAGGAAAACGTATAAACCAATGTTTTTTAAAAATATTACAAACGGCCGTTGAAACAGAGTAATATTACAAGTATTAAAAAAAGACGATATTTTTTGTAGGATAATAATTTATAAATGTACCAAACTTACCACATATTGGAGAGAAATCCTATGTGGCTGCCAGGTAGGAAATTAAAAAAAAAGTTATGTGCTACCTGCTGTGTAGGTGAGAAATTACTTTGAAAAAGACAGAATTTTAAAGATTAATACAAGCGGAAGTATTTTTTTATTCAATATTTATAAAAGTATTTTGCGACAAATATGACAATTCTTTAAATGATTAACCCTAAAATAAAACCCATAAATCATCCATATATTATTGTCGTCTTAGTAATGTCTCCTCTAACAAGTTTTTTTATCCGTGGAACATGGTGAGAAACTAAAAATGAAATATGTAGCACAATCATATGCAAAAAATGAATACGGGTTCCGACTATTGCGAAAACACTCGACATATAAATTTTTTGCAACGAAAGATAATTTGTTAGATATATGAACTCTTTTTGCAATGAAGACGTTTCTCACAATTTTGCAACAAACATTTTTTTGCATCAACACATAATTTGCAATGGTTATAATTTGCTACGAGTTTTGCAATTGTAACTTTTGCAACCTCTAACATTTTGCAACAACTGAAATTAGCAGTTGTGTTTGCATCTGTAGGATTTTGCAACTATTAAATTCTAAATGCAAAATCGATATTCGAGCTTCGTCAATTAGTTGCATATCCGTTGTAAAAACATGTGGGATTTTTTCTTTAAAATAATATTATTCAACCCCTCGGCCTTCCAGTTTTATCCTGTAATACACAGTAATAGAAAACCAAATATCTCTAAATATGCAAATCAAACCAAAAATAGTGATCATCTGAATATCCAAAATATCATAAACACTATCAAAAGAATACTATGCAACTCACTCACTGTTACGAGTTATAGAGTTAGAGATTATCAAAAGATTTACCAAACACAACATATTATTTACAAGGGAGAGGGAATGAGAGGCAGTTGTGTATATTGTGCAAACATCTCAACAATCTTTGAATTCGCTTTTAGCACCATTTCTTCTTTCATTGTCAACGCATGAGACTTAAGTTGTTCTTTATAATATTTTGTGTTCTCTTCTTTAGCTTCCTCAAATACCTCTTTATCTCGTGTTATCGCTTCATTTAGCTCTTCCAAAGACTTTTGCAATACATAAGCCTACAAATCACCATATTTAAACCCAATATAACTCATTTTAACTTAAGAAGCCACAACAACATGTTTCAACCCATTTTAACATACAAGCTATAAAATACTCTGTTTAAAATAATCTGCCAATTTAAAAATGATACAAGCTACAACAAGTAACAACAATCTGTTTCAATCCAATTTAGTAAATAATGTACTCTTTGATCTACAAAAGGAATTAAGTGTACTTCCAATTCATTTAGATATGATATGAGCATTGAAGGGATAAAGTTACCGCATCAGGCAAATACGACGTAGCTGTGCTGGGAGTGGAAGATATTCTCGTCAACACAAATATGGGAATAGAGATTTTTCTACCCCATGTGTATTGCATCTATTCATGGTGTGACTTTATTCCATGTTTTTTGGTTATAGGGGTGTGACTCAACATCTTCCCCATGTCTCTTAGTCATACATGCTTAATATTTCTCTTATAACAGGAACCATTGTTAATAACTAAGATAACTATCATGTAATGAAGTTTAAAAATACAAGTCTAAACACACCTTAACAATGTTGTAAAACCTGGTTCGACCGAAAACCAAACTAAAGACCGAGCTTAGATATAAATTTTCAACCCTCAAATACACTTATTAGTATAAATTTTCAAGCCTCACATACACCTATACCGATGTGGAGTCAAAACACCTATCTAGTGTCAATAAACTTATCTTTAAGCCTCAACTCAAAACACATATCTGGTATCAATACACTTATTGATATAAATCTTTGAGCATTAAATGGAGTTTAAAGCATTCCTAAAGTTTAGCTCGAGCTTAGATGAACAAGATCTGTCAAGCCTTGTGTTCACTCATTTGCAATACAGAAAAACACTAATACTTAAGTCAGGATGATAAATTTTTGACTCAAACCAATCAGTAAATATGCATTGATAATGTTGAAAATTAGTATGTACCTTTTACTTAAACATTTCATCAAAAAGAAGTGTTAAAGCAAGGTTGTCAAAATCGCGATCCTGGTCGTAGGATCCTACGATCCTACGATCCCACATACAAAAAACGACCAGGATCGTAACAAGATCGCAATTCAAGTAGGATCGTTTCATGATCGTATGATCGTGGATAGGATCACAGAATCAGATCATAGTATCAGATCATAGGATCGCGAGTAGGATCGTAGAATGACCTTCTTTGGACTTTTTGTAATTTAGGCTAAGGTTTATAAATTTTTGTTAAGTCCGTTGCATATTTCTTTTCTATACATAATCGTTTATTTAACTATTGGAACATGAAGTAGGTGCACGTATGTAGTATCTTTTTTGTATCCAAATAATTCATTTATCGATTAAAACATAAATGAACTTTGTGCAAGTATGTATTATAATGTATCTAACGTTCTACTACCAGGGTACTTGAACATAGAACTTTTTCTTTTATCATCCATTTAGATTCGTTTATCATATAAAGAGGAATTTTATATATACCCGATAAAACTTGAAAAACTAAATATTTTCCCAAAACACAAGTTATCAATGCATGATGTAAAATGCTATTAAAGCATGTTTGGATAAAATATGTAAATATTGAAGTGTTTTTAGGACATATGTAAATGCCCATCATGTAAAATATTATATAAAAACATATAGAAATATAAAAAAAATAACCTTATACAAAAATATATATATTTTCATAGGATCTTAAGATCCCGATCTGATCCTATGATTACGATCTTGCAAAGCCAAAAACAAATATGTTCATACCATCTCAAGTATCAAAACATACATCCATAAATAATCATTGACCAAAGGCTGAAAATAACCACTTCAACATTTAAATTAGTCACCCAACTTTAACAAAAAAATATGTTAGAAATCCATTTTATGTGAAGACATTATGGAATTACCATAGTTTATCATAGTCACATATGCAGGGACTAGAATAGGCATTATTGTATAGATATGAGTCGTATGGACTATATATACCCCTCTATGGCTTCCATGGAGGGGTTGAGACTCTAGTATTATTTTCCTTTTCCGTTTTATTTTACACATTTGTTTCTCTCTCACTAAACATAGCTATCTTGTGGTTTGAGTCTCCCCGACCACCGAATCAATGATTCTTTAGTTTCTTCAATTGGTAACAGAGCCTCGGTTACGATCTTGGTTCGATTTTATTTTTTATGGTCCGGTTGGTTTCAATCTGTCACGGTTTATCAAATCAGTCACTATCTTCAAATCTGTCACTTTTTGTCATATGGGTGTCTGGCCAGCTTAGTCACACAGCCTTTTCAGTGCTTATTGTTTGGCTTATTAGTTCTGTTGACAGCTTCTTAAAGCTTATCATACAACCTTTTTAAGTCTTGAGCTTATTTCATCTTTATTTAGGGTTTTACCATATTTTGTGGGTAAACAGCCCTAGTAGCAGCTTATTTTGGTATGCTTATTACTTGTTTGACTTATTTTTGGCATATTTTCTGGGCCTATTTTGAAGGCTGCGAAACATGTTCTTGAAGGGTGCAAAATATGACATTTTTTAATCATGCAAAATATGTATGCAGGTGCGAAATATGTTTGTACGATTTATGCTCACATGTTGTAACATTCTGTGCAAAATATTACATTCAAGAGAAATGTTACTCTGTCCGTTTTGTTACAACCATACGAAATAAGTTACAACAGTTCTGTGCAAAATATGTACTGATATATTTCGAAAGAATTGTGGAGATCTGACTCAGATCGAGTCAACTCGTTAATTACCGAGTTGACTAGGTCAACTCACTGAGTCAACTGAGTCCAGACCTAAAGAAAAAGAATGAGAAGAAAAGGATAGATTGACATATTCAAACCCATATCAATAACATCAACTACAACATCCTCACATAAATCCAACAACATATCTAATCCTAATTCCTAACCCATCGTCACAAACGAACTTCAATAACCAAATCCAAATCTACTAATCCTAATCCCATCTCCTCACAACATCAAACTACAACACTCGAATCATGACTCAAAACAAGAATAAGATCTCAAGTTTCTTATCATTTCAAGAATAGATCTTTCAAGATCATACAAGCAAACTCATCATTGATCTTTAAGAGGATAACCCCTTCTTTAATATTCAAATATAAAGAACAATTTATAACAATTGGGTTATAATCATTCTTTGTTTTGATTACAAGACACACAAACACAAAAAACCACCTACCCGCGACCCTCAATGGGATCATGAAGCCTTACTTTCTTATGTTCTTCTTAGACAAACGTTTATACGGCTGTTGTTAGTACTCGTATCAATGAAAATACAACAATCAAAAGATGAAAAAGAAGGTGAATATGGTTGCTTCAAGGTTCGGTGGTCATACAGAGTAAGAGGTATCGTGTTTGTTGTTTGATAAGAAGAAATGAATAAGGAATTTGTTGTTGTTATGATGGGAGTTATAAGGATTAAAGTGAAGTGATTAACTGGTGGATTTTTTTGGGAGAGAAAAATGAAGATGGGTGGCGGATGAGTTTGTGTTTGAGATTAGGGTTAAGAACGTGAGAGATATTAGGGATAAAGAAGCTTATATATCCCTAATTCTCTTTTTAGATCGGGCCATATGTTTTAATAGCAGACCGAGTATCAATTGTAATAGGCCTGTATCATTGTAACGGGCTGACAGTTTTATAACTGAAAATTAGGTCGTGAATAGAGAATTAGGCCAGTTATATTGCTTAAGTAAACGTAGGCTGGACAGGTTATTTCTTACATTGGGCCGAGCATAGCATAAGGCAAATAAGTTGTGTTTTATTTTTAGATATCAAGTGATTAAATGTTTCGTATTAAAACTAAATATGGCTAAGTGATTCACTTGGGATGGTTTTTTGCTATATTTAGTTGTTAATGGTTACATTTGAGCTTGTCTATTGTAGTCCTACTTTCTTAACCAAAAGTTTATACAAATTGGTGTATAAATTGGTTAACTTGGACTAAATATTTGAGATTAAATGGTTATCGATTGTATTCGAGGTTCAAAATGACAAAGTGACAATGTGACGAGATCGGGATCAATTTGAATAAAGAAAGAAACTAAATTTTAAAGGCTAGATTTAGATTTATTTTTCTAAGTGACTACGGAGTTGATTGGGTATCACTTATTTGATATTGAAGTTGGATTTCACGAAGGCGTGTACTTATTTTATCTTGAAGTCAGGGTTGGTTGGATGCATGACTTTCAATGATAACTTGCTCGGGCTTAAAATTTTGGATGAAGACTTGGGTTATCTAGTTACCAGCAGACGAGGTGGTTGGTTAAAGACCTGGATAACTATCACTTAAAGGAGATACATTGTAGTTCTTAGTGTCACACGCAGAAGACGTTGTGGATAATCACAAAAGGTGATGAATGTCTCATAATTTGCTTGGTAAATATTGAGTTTCTCTTCACTATTCTTCCAACATTTGTGCAAGCTTAAGTCACAAAAATAGGAATTCTACTTCAGTTTTAAGTTTGGTATATCAGGTTTACTCCATTAGTGGTCACTTCAAATAGCCTACAAAACGGTTGGTAAAAAGATAGTCAGAGAGAGTTTATGAGTAGAGATTTGATCAGCAGTTGATTTTCACGGGATATATTTGAGCTAATTTATTCTTCACACAAGTATTCAAGTATATGTGCGTACAAGGTTTTATTGATTCCGAGGTATCAAAACCAACAAGGGGGAAGGAGTAGATACACCCGAGAGTCTTTGTCTGTATTTTTCTTGAAAGCTTTAAAAAGTCATCTTTCTTAAAAATCTTTTTTTGTTAGGCCATGCCGGGAAGAAAAATGTCATAACCGCAGAGAAAATCAGCGCTTTAACTTGTGGCTTTTGGGTGCATTTCTTCAACCACATAGGGAAAGAGATATCTTGTGAAAGTTAGTATGCATTATTTGAATTTTCAGGGGGAAGAGTTGTGAGAAGAATTATTCAAGTGTGAGAAGATGCGTTGCTGATCCAGTTAATGTCTTCCCGAACGGTTAATCACTAAGCTTATTCTTAAAGAAGCAGTAATATTTGATGTGGTATCCTACTAATTCTACTATGCACTTAATTATTCTAAGCTTGTAAGAAAGCTTTAAAACTACTCAAGAGAGGATTGCTAGTTTGGGAGAAGCTTTGAAAGCTTCTAAATGAAGAATATGTGGCATGAATTAGGGGGAAGCTGATTTAGAAGCTTCTCTTTAACCAAGAAGTCTATGGGTTACCTAGTTTATGCCTATTATAATATTTCTCTTACAAGGTACTACAAAGATGATTCATGTTGGAGTGCAGACTTGAAGTCAAAGACCACATAAGACATCATCAGCATTAGAAGCTTCATGGAAGTTCTTGTTCTTATTATATATGTACTTGTTAGGAAAATATTGTAAGTAATTCTGTATATCGTCCCATGGGGGAAGATTGTTAGAAATCTATTTTATGTGACGACATTACGGAATTACCATAGTTTATCATAGTCACATACGCAGGGACTAGAATAGACATTATTGTATAGATATGAGGCGTATGGACTATATATACCCCTCCATGGCTTCCATGGAGGGGTTAAGACTCTTGCATTATTTTCCTTTTCCATCTTATTTTACACATTTGTTTCTCTCTCTACTCTCTCTCACTAAACATGGCTATCTTATGGTTTGAGTCTCCCCGACCACCGGATCAATGATTCTTTAGTTTCTTCAAAATAACCATTGACTTGTAGGCTCACAACAACTACGCAAATAATAAAGTAACCAACAAAATTATCTTCATTTTGTTTGTTCAATTGAGATTAGTTTATAAAGCATAACGAGGTTAGAACACTTACAGTATGTTCAGGTGACTTGTCATTAACCCATATCGACTCGACCTCATCTACCTCGATTGAGGTCGACCCTCCATCCTCATTTGACCTTGATACCCTATTTGAACCATCTCTACTAGGGGTGTGCACGGTTCGGTTTGGGTCGGTTTTTGGCCAAAACCGAAACCGAAACCGAATGTTTGGTTTTTCGCATAACCGTAACCGAAACCGTTCGGTTTTTCTCGGTTCGGTTTCTTGGTTTCATTCGGATTTTCGGGTTCGTTTTCTCAGTTTTTTGGTTTCTTCAAACCATTTGTAATTTTTTTTATTTTTACTTAAAAATATTGATTTTATAAAGAAAAAAAGATCAAGGCCTAATAATCAAACCTAACATTCTGTTTCTTCAAATCTTCTAATAGTAAAATTGATTATATATCCACTAAATCAAGGCCCAATGATCATATAAAACAACCCATCAAGCCCATTAGCAGCCCACTATTATGTATAATGAAATTGGTTTGGTTCGGTTCGGTTTTTATGGTTCGGTTTTTATGTCAAAACCAAAACCGAACTGAAAGTTCAGTTATTTAAAAAAAGAAAAACCAAACCGTCGGTTTCTAGTTCGGTTCGGTTTTTTCGGTTTTTGGTTCGGTTTCGGTTTTTGCGGTTATTTTTGCTCACCCCTAATCTCTACCATTTGATACACCTACCCATGTGACTCGTCTTCCACAACTGACCCATCTACGCCAGCCCACCCACCTACGTCAACCAACCCACCTGATTGTTAAACTAAGGGTGGCCTTGTTGCTTCGAGTGTATGGAAAAAAGTGTAAATTTTGGTGGATTCCTTAGGACCCTTAGTTACTTTTTCCTTTATAAGTCATGTTTATTGAAGTTATTATTACAGGTGGGTTTTACTATATGTTTTGTTTGTGTAAAATGTTCAGAAGATAACTTGGTTATTATCATGAAATGCATGTTTATTTATAGGGTTGCGAGTTATGAATGCAATCCAACAGTTCTGGATGACCTACGTGAATGTCATACAATGGTGGAGACAAGAATGACAAGTGGCGTGTCATCCTTGGCTCTGCAAAATTGGGAATGTTCACTACGATATAACGTACTATCGAAACACCTACAACACTACCTTTGTGCCAATGAGGTAGTTACACGTGGAAATAGTATAACGGTTTATGAAGATAAGTTGTCAGGCGTGCTGTTGCCCTGGAGTTGGTTTTCGAGGGAGAAGTGTTATGAATTTTGGTCGATACTTTCCTCGGAGTTGGTTCCCTAGGCGAGATGTATTGGGCTTGGGCCGGTTATGATCATATGGGCTTTAAACTTTGGGACTAAAACTCTTATACGCCATCACACCCTAATTTTTCAAAGAAAGCATCTCACAAACGGTTTATCTTTATGCAACATAAATATATCATCGCGAAAAAGTTTCTTTAGACCTCACATCAATACTTTCGAAGAAAATTATTTTGTTGTTTTATGCTGGTTTTATAATTTTACACGATAACATGCAAACTTTGAAAATGTGCATGTTGTTTTGCGTTAAATCTAAACCTCAAAACCTAAAACATAAAAAACTCAATCCCTAAATATATTTTTAACCCTTAAATCGCTAAACCCTAAACCTTAAACTCAACAATTCCGACTCTAAAAAACCCTAAACCTTAATCGCTAAATATATAAACCACAAAAAACTAAATAAACTTTGAGCATTAACCTCAAACCTTAAAAAGGTCAATAGGAAAAGAAAAAATTAACGATTTGTGAGATATTTTGCTTTTAATAAATGCGGATGAAAATGAGTTATTCATTTTATGAATAAAATGAATGAATGAGATGTAACATTTGTTATATAAATATTAATTCTAGTTTTCTATATCCTATTTCGCTAGAATTTAAGGGGAGTTTTTATCTTCATAAAATATTTGAAATTAAGAAAATACATGTAGTTAGTTTTGTATTTTTAGTGAGAAGAAAGAAAATACAGGTTTTGTATTTTTAGTGATTATCCGAGCCTTATGGTCTAGTTTGTTTTAAATGATCTTGTGGTAAGGTTTTGATTTTCAAATAAGAGGTCAAAGATTCAAATTTTGTCAGGTATATACATTTTTTTGTGGCCATGTTGGTTCACATGTGTCAACTCCGGGCTATCTAAAAGGATAGTCGCTTTGGGATTAGTCGGCTCGCAATGTCAAGTCGAAAACCCTAATTAAAAAAAGGAAAAAAAAAGAAACACAACAAAATTATGTTTTATAATTTTTATGCTTCGTAGTCTCAGATTATGTCTTTCTTTTGCGAGGCCTTACTAACAAAGTTTATAATAAATTAAAGAGATACGTATATGCAATTCAGTCAATCGGGTCATGGTTCTTTCATTCATCTTCCTCGCATATCGTACCGTAAATTAAGGGCAAATGGCACAAAAAGTCATTAAACTTAGGGTGTATTTCCAATTACGGTACACAACTTTTTTTCTTGCACATAAAGGCGGCTACCTTTTTTTTTCTAGCCGATTTGGGTTTTTTTTCTTACTTCTCGTTAACACACTAACCCCCATTTCGTTATATCCTTAAATTAGTGTTAATTAAAACTAAAGGGCCTAAAATTGACAATTAACCAAAAAGCAATATACATAATTGTTAATGCAATTGGTTCATGGCGGCAGAAGCCATTCTTAAATGGCAGAGCCATGTCTATGAAATAAATGGACATATTATATCATATCAAACCTTTGAAAACACATGTTCGATATCCCAAGAATTTTTATTGGAGGACATGATGTTGTCTGTGTTAGTAAAGTCTTTCAAGGAACATAACAAAAATGGTTACATCCACTTGTTGGCCTAACAAAAACACATTAAAATTTGAAAATGGTGTTTGCATAATGTTTCATCGTCTTTAGTTTCACTGCCGCCGCCACCACAACCAAAAAACTTTATTTGTTGCAGCAATGAATCAATTATTACATATTTATATTTATGCTTATGCTTATATATAAACAGATTATATCATATCAAATCTTTGAAAACACATGTTCGATATCCCAATTACATCAACAGTTATGTATAGTGTTTTTTTATTAATTGTCAATTTGGGCCCTTCATTTTTAATTAACACTAATTTTGAGACATAACGGAATAAGGGTTAGTGTGTTAACGGGAAGTGAGAAAAAACCTAAATCGGCTAGAAAAAAGAGTTGGCCGCCTTTATGTGCAAGAAAAAAAGTTGAGCACCTTGATTGGAAATAGACCCTAAGTTTAGTGCCTTTTAATGTCATTTGCCCGTAAATTAACAATAACACCGAGTAATATTTTATAAGTTCCAACCCAATTCTGTTTTACTTTTTACCACCGCCAAGGCCATTGACATTCATGCGAGAGTCTTTATTAATCAACATAACATGCACCTCATTTAAGCTAGCTTTTTAACCATTCACCTTGTTCACCGCGTTGGTAATTGACTATTTTCGGCAAGCACCCTGTATAAATTCCAACACACATTGTCACATTCAAATCCATCAACTCGAATACAACACCCTTAAGATCCTTCACTTTTACATTACCCAAAACAATGTCGACAATGTTCAAAATACTCTTCATGACAGCCACCACTATGTCTCTAGCCATCACTCTCTCTGTTGCGTACACTAGTGACAAGAATCACAAGACAACATTCACTGGACCGCAAGTTGTGACCGTGTTTCCTTATAGGCTGAGTCGTTTTCTAGCTGAAAACAAAAATCAACGAGCCGCAGACCATTGCAAGAAGGATGATGAGATTTGTTACATCTTGGAAGGTAAAAACTCAACTTGTTGTAACAACAAGTGTATGGATCTGAACGAGGATAAACACAATTGTGGAGCATGCAAGAACAAGTGCAAGTTTACTAGCTCGTATTGCAGAGGAGAGTGTGTGAATTTGGCTTACGACAAGAGGCATTGTGGGTCGTGTGGTAACAAGTGCATGCATGGTGGTTATTGCATATACGGTCTTTGCAATTACGCCTAAATTACTTCGATAAGATCAATATTTGGCTTCAGTAAGATTGATATCTGCGAGATTCTTTATTACTAACTTTTATACATGCATACAACATAACTGATCTTGTGTAAACATACATTTTAGATAATCTTATTGAGGATCTATCGTGTAGTATATATATAATCCTCAAATTCAATAACAGGGCCGATTCTGAGGTTTTTGATGCCCTGGGCGAGCCGACTAAAATATGCCCCTTTATAAACAAAAAAACACACGATCTTTTAGTGGTTTGGAAAAATCGAAAAATAAATACGTATAAAATGAATTATAGAATAATATCACCTGGTTAGTTTCACGTGATGAAGATGAAGAAATTCACGAGTCACGACTAGAGTGTAAAGCATAATATATGATTCAATATTCCAAGTTTCTTGATCTTGATGTCACCTATTTTTTCTTGATCGAATAATATCACCTGTTTCTTCTTTCAAATAGACTATGACTTTTAAACTTTTTGGTAAATGGTAACTGCAAATTTGAAATTCCAATAATCACGTCTCTTTTTTTAAGGATTGTGACCTTTTCAATTTGGTAACTTCCTATAATCACGTCCCGCATAAATATTGATATCTTGTTTCCATACTACATAAAAGAAAAGTCCAGCTTACTAGTATTGTGGGCTTAAAGTATATAAATTCACATGGGCTTATAAATTGAACCTAGTCTAATCTAACACAAGCTATCAATATGATGCCCCTCCACTTTGTGCTGCCTTGGGCTATTGCCCACATGGCCCTATAGCAAATTCGGGCCTGTTCAATAATGTATAGAGTGTCACTCATAATATGTTGATGGTTATAATGAAATATAATTATGCAATTTAGGCATGTACGCTTTTCACTGGATTGAAACTTTCTCATATATTCAAGTGCTAGGCTCAATAATATAATGTACAGTTCTTTTTATATATAAGGGGTGATACTGAGATAGCTTTCAGCATAAGAGGAAGAAATTACACAGACATGAACCCGACATGTAAATAAATTAGTCAGGGTCGAGGTTAAGGGATATGGTTATAAGTCGAGTCCAAATAAACATTTGAGTAATACAACTAAAAGCTAGGCGGGTCCCAATAGTTTCATGATGACTACAAATATACTATGAAGGAAGTAGGGTCCTCGAGAAAGATCAGAGGTCGCATCCACCAAAAAGCCTCTGTTTTCCTACACACGCGAGCGCGGGATGTACTCCTTGATTTGGTATGAAGCGACGTTGATACATGTTGGAATGTGGTAGTTGGATCCGCGTGTTATGCGACTAGAAGTACGTGAGCCTATTGGGGGCACACACGTTAAGACACGAAGAGTACGTTTATTTTATATATACTTCACGTAATATATTTAAATGTTCGTTAGTTTATATATTTAGTTTATAACTAATTTAACGGATATTTAAATATAAACCAAATGGACTAAATCGAACAAAACCCAAACCTTATGGGTGCCTAATGTTTAGCCAACCCATATAGGTTTCCAAGGGGTGTTTGGGTCGATTTAGGAAAAGAGGGAAAAGGAAAGAATTGTGGTTTCCTTGTTCACCAAGGAATAGGATTGAGTGCCTATATAAACACCCATATCCTAGCTCATAATTCATTCATTCTAAAAAAAACCTAAATCCACCTAAAAGGTTTTCGGTGATCTCTCTTTTCCCTAGAACCGATTTTGGTAAATCCCTAAAAGGGATTTCGGTTCCATCTCCTTCAAGCAATTTCAATTAAACCCTTTAGGGTTATTGGTGCGATTTGATTTCCCACAACATCGTTTATAGAAGCTCCAAGGATTGGTTTACTAGTTCTCAAAGGTGACAACAAATAGAAACCGAATTAGGGTTTCGGTTCTTGCTTTTTCCTATTAAACGATTTTAATTAAAACCCAAATTAGGGTTTTTGATTTTCGGTTGAAGCTACAAAAGAGATTTGTAGTTTTAAATCCAAGAAAAAGAAGTATACACTAGGTGTTTGTGAGACGTGAAGTGACGACTAGCATCGTGACGTGCTTGTTTGACGTGTTATGTGAGCAACCGTAAATGTGGTAATTTAATCACTATGATTCAAGATCAAGATTCTCGTTTAATTGACTTTTGTCATTAAACAAAGGTTAGTGTTACTTAATTTTTTTGTGTGTTAATTTTTAATATCAAACTAGATCTAATCTGCTGCGTACTCGTAGTAACTGGTTTACTAGTTTATAAAATCCTAACAGTGGTATCAAAGCCAACCTCGTTTGGTGTTATGGGTTACACACTTATAAAACACGCTAGATACGTTTGGTGGACTTTTATTTATTGTTTTAATTGAAAATTTTGGCAACAATATGCAATTTTTCCCATAAAGAATAAATAAAAACCTAGAATCTTGAATTATTACTAGTTAATATAGACTGAATAAGAATAGATTTAAAATTAAAAGTTAATTGAGAGTTTTAAGTCTTTTATTTTTTTTCATTATCCCGACCTTAAGACTCACGCAATCATATAATATGATGGATGTGGCGATCTAGACACTTTAGCAGAAAACCTAGTGAGAGTCTTTTGGTTCTTCGTTTGGGGAAGACTCTTGTGAGACCTCGAGTCATTATGTGATTTACTGCTTTCTGAATAGAGTCTGTCTTCACCTCATTCCCACTTTCTGTCTGTTTATATTGTTATGTGCTTATACTCCTTGTGACTTATAACTATATGCAAAAGATTTTTTGAAACTCTAAACGGACTAATACTTAAAGAGAAACTTGGTTTAAATTTGTTTGTAAAATTACACACATAATTATATACTCATAGTGACCTGTTATGTGTTATTTGTAAAACCTTGGTTTTGGGCAAATAAATACGGACATTAAACTATGAAACTTGTTTTCTTGGAGAGTTAAAAGTTTTTCTTAAATACATCGTTAGTCAATTGGTAAATCGGCTCACCCATTGTGAACAAACTGTAAGAGAGGTATAAGGCGGGACTTTCCCTAAAGAAGTCGGGTTTTTAATAACCTTCGCGCTAACTCGCTTCTCCGCTTCTTTGTGCGTTCAAATGGAGCTACCAAAAACTTTTTGACAAAGATGATGTCAAGATTAAAAGTTAACAAAACATTTCTTAACTTGTGCTACAAAGATGTTTTGCTTGCTTCTTTGTACACATGTTTGTCACATATTTTATAAAATTTATGTGTATACCCTATGTGAAGTTTTAAGTCTATGCCAACCAAAATAAGAACACGTGCACTTAGATTGACCTCTCTGGTCAGACCTTAGGGTCTTTCCAACCCATGGCAAATTTTTTCATAGGTCAGATCAATGTTAATTTTTGCATGTTCGTTTTGGTGGACTTAAATCGAGTATGCTTTGTCAGGCCTTGGACCCGAGGCATAAGATGAGACAAAACATGTACATGACATTACTATATGAGTTACTAATGCCATGTGTCTCATAAAACTAAGAGTTGCATTTACAATGCAATAAATGTGCCACGTGCGCCATACCCTTTGTTGCCTACTTGTTTATACGTTGGTCACGGCATTACCCCCTGCTAAAAGTGGAGGTCAAGTTGTATCTTAGTCTTATTAGTACTTAAAAGGGTACTTGGTCAATTCTTTTAAGATTAAAATTATAAAATACTAAATTAACTTTTATGTTCTGATTAATTGGTTATTTTTTAACATAATTCGTAACGAGAAAATTGTTTTTTCTTAAAAGACAAACAGAGTTCTCATTCCTGGTAAAAGGGGGGGGGGTGGGGGGGGGGGGGGGAGGGGGGGGGGGGGGAGTGAGACTCACTCCTATCTCTTTTATTAGTTGACAAGAATAGAGATAGGGTTAAAATTGATTTTTAAATCAATTATATTTTAAACTCACTTTGTAATCTTTTCATTGCCCTTTTCCGTCTGAAATCTTTAAAAGATAAAATATTTTTTTTGTAACTAGAGTACAATTTTTCAGAGCTAACCAAATTGAATGACATCTTGCACTTGTCAACAAATGTAAGAGTTTAAAAACCGAAACGAGTAAATAAATTACTGAACAGGTCGTTCCGAGTGATATTTTTTTCTCGGACGAACGGATTCTTCCTTATAGTGCTAAAAACCCTTGTGGCTAGGCAGACCAATTAAGGAGGAATTGCTTGCTAAAAGTTCAAGTTAATGAAAGCATGGATGGCTAGTCCCTCATCTACATAAGTAGAATTTCATGTACTCTGTTCAATACTTAAGTACATTGCTACTTGTAGGCATTTTAAAAGAGTATAAAAGTAAATAAATCGCTATTTGCTATCTACTGGTGATGTAACCCTTACAGTGTTGACAAATCCAGTGGGAGCTTTGCGTTTTACTACTGAAAAGACATTCAGGTGAGGTTGTCAAATTCAGTAGGAGCTGCAAGATTTATTTCCTTTTTAGTTACCCATATTATTTCTAGCTTGATTTGAAATAATTCATTACTTTCCGAATATGAACGACCATAGTTTAAGGAAAATTGCATTTTATTTTATAGATAATACGTTGCCTTTTCGATGTTGCTTTCTGAAACTTTATCATAGAATAAAAATTCCACAATTCTCCTTTAATAAACTGTATGGTTGAATTCTACTTGAAATATCGTATGAACACTACAAATGTTTATACAATCGGATCGCTTTGTCATACTATTTGTCTACTATAGATCATGTTGTCCCGTACACAAGTGGGAGAAATCTTAAGTGTGTGCAAGGAACAACATATAACAATATGATTATTGGTTTTCTCTGACCAGCACCGGTAAGAAAGCAAATATATCTACTAGGCTAAAACACAAAGATGTTTTTGCCCTTATTATTATATAATGTCAAGATATAATATATACTACTTCAACTAATGTGACTAATATGTTTTTAAGTGGTCAAAATAAATTATGGTTAATTATATAATCAATTATAAGTATGGAATTAACTTGAATTTACAAATGAACTCAAGAGTTTGCGTTCATAATTACTTTAGTTAGTATAATTATGTTTGCTTGTTAAGAAATAATTATAAAGTCCTTGAATTTGTCAATGACTTATAACATAAAGTAAGTAGTAAAATTGTTATGTCTTCTTGTTAACACATAAACATGATGTCCTTGAGTTATTCAAAGACTTGTAACGTATACTTCACATGTTCTGTTCTCTTGAAACACATGAACATATAGTTATTGTACTATTCAAAAAAATATACGTTATAGCATGCACTTGGTTTTAAAATACTTTGTATTTAATTTGGCTCGACCCAATTGACAAGTATTTGATCAAAAAAGAATTAAGTTATCTAAGGATTCTGATGTAGTCTCACAATTCCAATACTCATAGAATACCACATCATTATGGTATGTCTAATGTGTTAAAACAAACTGTATTCATATCGTTTGATTTCTAATAACTTAAATGGCTGGTATGTGCTTAATTACACATACTATTTTCCATTAAAAACGGACTTAAATGACCAAAAACGTACAAAAAATACATTGTATTTGTATGTTTTGCATTTGAATTGTGCAGGAAACAGATACTCAAGAAAAGGACGAAAAAGCAAGCAAAACAAACAAAACCGAGCAAGCACGGGAATGAAAAGAGGCGTTAAGTAGGAAAGTCAACCCCTCCAAAGTCAAGTCAAAGCAAAGTCAATTTACAACTTCAGGGACTGAAGTTGCCAAGTTTTTAAACTTGGATTTCAAAGACTTGATGAAAAGAATGGTATTTATAACTTAAGGGGCTAATTCTGCCAATCCCAAAAGTTATATACCACAAGGACTCATTCTGAAATAAAGCTTATATGATTGAAGGACTGATTCTGCCATATCTTAAAAGTTATTCCCCACAAGGACTCGCGGTGCAATAAGACTTACAACTTTGAGGGGCTGAACCTGCCAACTTTTAAAAGCACAACACCACAAGGACTACACCTGCTATTCCACAATACACTATAAGGGACCATAATTGCCAATCTCATAAACTCTACCCCTGCACCCCCAAAATCAAACCCAGATTAACCCTAACCCGTTTTTCCCGCCAAAGCTCAAACCCCCATTAATAGTCACGGGACTCCTTCCATCCTTTTACCCTGCAACCCCAATATCACCTAGACATCAAACCCTTAACCCCTCTCTACTAAACCCCCTTATGCCATGTTGGCAATCCAGACCTACAATTTGGGCATTGAATGGGCAGGATCAAAGAACTCGGGCTCCAAGGTAGGATTAAGGGTCAAGATTGGTGCTAGGTTTTTCTCTCAGCAAACAAACACAACAAACACAATGCAAAGAAGACTAGCTGCTTATATATGAAGAAAGAAGACAGAGTGTAGGGGGAGTAGTTTTTTGTTTAAGTGTAATTTTTCAAGTTTTAAATTTGAGTGTAATTTCCATTTTCAAGTTATCTCTTGTTTTTTTATTCAGTCTCTGCTTACTTATAAGCATTGTATCAAGTTTCCAAGTTTTAATAAAAGTGAAGTTTTCAGTTACATTCCTGAGTTTTGAATTGCATTTTACTTTTGTTCATAAAAAATCACAAAAATTCCTCAGCTTAATTTACTGGATGATAAGCCAAAATTAGATGGGATTATTGGACCTACCAACTTGTTTAACATAAACTGAAGCTTAGTAGAAAAGCTCTTGTGAGCCTTAATGACCCTAGTTTAGAGCAAAGGGACTGGTAAGTCCATTTTTCTTTATTTTCTTAGTGTCACTGTAACATTGCTTAATTTCAGCTTATTGAGCGTTATTGTTCTTATAATTTGCGTATTTTATCTTATTTCTTGTCATTTGAACCTTCTTATTTGTTTTTATTTCTTTTGTAATTGTTCATTTAGTCTCTGCCTTTTTATAGCTTAAAACCTGTCCATTGCTATTTGCTTATTGTAACTGCTTATTTCTATGTTTTAAGTTTTCCAATAGGTTCATATTAAGCTAATAATTATCTGATATTAAGGTTTGGTTCATTAAAAATTAAGGTTTCAAGCTTAAAGTTGATGTCTCATAAATTAAAGGGGTGTTTGGCATAAGCTGAAAATGGGTCAGAATGGTTAGTGTAATGGGTTGAGGTCTATTAGTTAGTTTTAACTAGCAATAATTAGTGTTAATTAAGAGTTTTTATAAGTGGTCAAGAGTTAAAATAAATTTTAGTGGTAATTTGTGCTTAAGGTTTAAGCTGAGGATCAATCTTTTTCACGATAGCTTATTGGTTAAGCTTTTTGAGAAATCTGTCTTGAAGTCTTTGTTTGTGCTTGATTTTAAGAGTATTAGGGTAGTCAAAGTTCATTTTAACTCTCCTTGTGTCATTTTAGCATCTTCAAGTATAGTTAAGTTTTTATCCATCTGTCAAAGTTTTCTATAGTTACAAAAGTTAGATTTTTAATCTAAAATTTAGCCAAGATAAAAGTGTTTTTAATATTTGAATTTTTATTTATAAGCTCATTAGGAGCTTGTTCCAAGCTGTTCTTACTTTGTTTGAGTTTTCAAGCTCATTTGGTAGCTTATTTATTGGTCTGCATATTGCCAAAGAAAACACAAAAAAAAATGTGTTTCCCTTGGTGCTGAGATTTAGATAAGCCAAATTCTGGCTTATTTGGTGATTTTTAATTATTGTTTTTTGTTGTTATCTTCTTATTAGGAGTGCTTAAGTATCTGTGATTGCTTATTTTACCATTTGAGTTGCTTAATCTGTCCAAAAAGCCAAAAAAAAGTGATTTGTGCCTTAAGTAGATTTGAGCATTCTGTCTGTCACACCCTTTTTAATTCAGCTTTCCATAGCTTAATATTGTTTCAAAATAAGTTTAGATTGCTTTTTCTTAAAGTCTTTTATGTCCTCTTTTCCTTTTTCTAGCTTTTAGGTTCTTAAGAGTTGGTCTGGTGGCTTAAAAATAAGCCCAAAGTAGTCCCCTTGTCTGTTTTACCTTCCTTTTTATGTCAGCAGCTTAATTAGCTTTTCCTTGCTTATTTTTCATTCAAATTTGCTTATTTTAGTCTAAGTTTGCTTAATTAGGTTAGTTAAGTTTAAATTTGTGCTTATTTGTTAGCTGTTTGCTTATTCAGTTCATTAAACCCAATCACTTAGCTTATTTATAGTTTAGTGTAAAAAAAGGGTTAAGTCTGTCATTATCTTTGGCTTATTTCGTGCTTATTTTTGAAAAATAAAAATTTTGCCTTTTTTAAAGTTGCTTATTTTCTGCTTTTCAAAAAAGTTATAAAAAAAATATGAAAAAGGAGACAGTGGAAGTCCAGGGTGAGCTAGGGCTCGAACCCTAGACCTCAACACTATCAACCCTCTTTAACCCACACGCCTCTACCGCTGTGCTACAATAGCTCATCTGGTAGAGGTTTACACAATCAAATACTTAAGGCCTTTTTGGCCCAAACAGCCCATAAGCTGTTTTGCTTATTTCCAGCTTATTGGAATAAGTTGGTTCTTTCCTTTTATGTTTCTTAGATTCCTTGTAGCTTAATTTAGTTTTTGTGGATTTTTCAGAATTTTTTATAAACATTTAGTATTTTTTTATAACTTATTTTGTTTAAAAACTTTAAAAAATCATAAAAAAATAAAATAAAAGTCAGAAAAATATAAACTTTTTTTTAAAATTTTATTTTGTCATATAGTTTTTAGGAAAAATATTTGTTTTCTTGTAGGGTTATTTTTTTCAAAGTTTCACTTTTTAAAGAACGGGATTCGTTCCCGTTCTTGTTTTGACTCGTTTTTGGCCTTAACTAACTCTTTTTTCGATCTAGTTTTTTTTAACTTCGTTTTTAGTCAATTAGAATCTATTTTTAGTTTAAAAAATTTTCTAGGGTTAAAATTGCAAAATTTAGGTTTTTGACCCTCGTTTTTCGTACCCGTTTTAGTTTTAAATCATTTTAGCTTTCGTTTTTAGGTTTTCTTTAATCGTTTTTGCATATTTAACTTGTAGTAATAGAAAAACAATCATAACCTTGTCATATTCAAACATCAATCATCAATCCGTCATTCGATTTTCAATTGCACACCTCGTTGGGACATAACGACCCGGGAATCATACTTCCGGTTACATATATATTTTAATTTGTGAATTATTAACCAATCCCTGGTCAAGGGTATTTGGTTGATTGTTTGCCTATATATTATATATATACTATTGACGAATCAATTTTTGGCGCCGCTGCCGGGGAGGCTGTGAAGCGATTATCGTTACGTTTGACAAATTGTGTTTGAATTTGTGAATATCTCTTTTATTTTTATAAAAATACAAAAATATTTTTCATTTCTTTTTTAGTATATATTTATAAAACAAGAAAAACCAAAAATATAAAAACATTGTCTTAATCAAGAAATAAAATTCATCAATCATATAATACTTTTACTAAAGTATTATCATTAATAAATTCCAGTGAACTTGTTGGTTCCCAAATCGAACAAAAGATTTATAAACTTGCCATTTGTGCCGCTTACGACGAACGGCTCACCTCGATTTTATTAACAAACTATAAGGTGGGTATAAGGAGGGTTGTTCCGAGGAACTACGACCCGAAAGGAGAAAGGATTTTAATAGCTTCGCGCTTTCCTACTCCTCCGCTCGCTTGTGCGTTTTTCATTTGGAGAGCTACCGTGAAGTAAGTAGATTATTTGGTTGAAGTTGTCCTACCTCATTGTCCGTTAAAATACATTGTGAATAAATCATTGAAAAAACCAAAAAAAATTTGTGTAAATTTTCTTTTTATGTTTCTATTTTGTGCATGCGCACTCGTTCTTAAGCCCGTAAACGTCGACAACAACAAGACCGACAAACTTCTGTTGAATCACCCAATCTTGAGAAACCAAATAACAATAAAGAAACTTTCAATCCTCCCATAGTTACGATGGCCGATAATCGTACTATGGCGCAATTACTCGAAGCACCCACCGAGGGTTACGAGGATGCGATCGTTGTTCCCGAAATCATCGCAAACAACTTTGAGATCAAGCATGGTCTACTTAGGGGGTGTTTCTTTTTTTTCCTGATTGGATAAACTTTCTGTTTGGATAATACTAAGTTGTTTGGAATAAGGATCATATCAATAAATGTTGTTTCTTTTTCCTACTCAAGAAGCCTTCTAAATAAATGTAAATGACTATTTTACCCAAACTTTTCAACACCAGCAATTAAAGTGCAGAACACCAACAATATTTACCCAAACATTACATGCTGCATAAACTTATTTGCTTCTTTGATATATGTCGCATGATATCAAAAAGTGTTCTATAAAATAACTTTACAACTTTAACATAAACTCTAACAACACATAGCATTTGGTAAAATGTTATGATGGCCTAAAAAATTAAAGAATAAAAATCACATTAGTCTACTGGTTATGAAATTAAAAGCAACTTTAAACATTACACATCAAACTACAAAACATCAAATGGCATAAAAGTAACCATAACACACCATCTGATAACGAGTACCTACAACATTATGTTCAAATTACTACATTATATTTCAACAAAAAAGATGCACATGTTTCATTTTACTACATGTTCCCCCAAAAATCACTAAAGATTGAAACATTATGATGGAATTGTTACATGAAGCCTTTACTACGTCCAATCATTTTGACCCATCCAACACACCTTTCCGCTTTTAATTGCATCCAACCTTCCCTATAGCGATCGTTTGGCTCACAAAAGATTGCAAGTGCGACCTCATACAAAGGATCATCTTTAGCCCACCCAATTGTCTTCAACTTATTTTGACAATCTTCAAGAGTGGGTGGTTCGGGTTTTGGTGGTTGTTCCGGTTCAACGATCCTATTTGCTATTACTTTTAGAACAACCAAGATTTCTGTTTCAACTCCATCCATCTGTTGTGTACGCTTTCTTTTGTTTTTCGCGGCACAAGAAACTTTTGAGTGAGGTTTCTGAGACGTGGTACCTGAGGCACCAATATCTTCACCGTCTTCAATTACATGGGGATTGACAACTCGCGTAGGCTCGTGTGATCTCGTTCCACAACTTTTGATACCGGTGGCCATAGTACCATCGAAAAGTTGTGCACAAAGTTCGGGAAAATGAAGGGTCGTGCTTTTCAGTGGTTTTACAAGCTTATTTTTCTACGCAAAATAAACATGATAGTATATAAATGAATGGAGAAACTAACCATAATCATACATAAAGAAAGTTAAGCTAGGAAAGGATAAATAGCTAACCAGAATTTCTAGTTCCCATTCTTCATCAGTTAGATTAAACGTGTTGGTGGACTCATCATAAATATTACCCGTCCTGTTTTTTAGAGATAACCATGCTCCATACTTGGTTTTCATATAATCAAAATGATTTCTCATTTGCTTCATGTCAACTTCGAAATTATGGTTATCTTTGAGGGCTTTTGCAACTTTCTTCCATGAAAGTACTTTAAGGCTAACACCTTCCCGACCGTCGAGAGCAATAGCATGAATGCAAGCTTCCATAAACGTTTTCACTACACTTATACTTTTCCAACCTACTCTACTTTTTTTCTGTTTACGGTTATTTTCCAGGTTATCCTCCGGGCTATCTTCCATACCTAAATCAATTTTCATTAAACAAGAATCATAGAATTTAGCATAAAGACTTTTCACAAATATTTCATAGATTTGAAAACATCAAAGATTGTTTTGGAATACCTGAAAGAGTACTGTTGGACAATGACCTATAGTGATCTGTAATACATATTGAGCATAGAAGATGGTTTTGTAGATCTATTGTGATTTGTTGGAGAAAGGAAAAAGAATGAAAGAGAGAGGGTAAAGTGGACAAAAGTGTGGTTAAAATGTATCCTGAATGGAAAGGCGCCAAATTTCCCTC